>JAJOZX010009666.1:110000-153832 GCA_023014485.1 Bathynomus jamesi | reverse complement strand
TTTTCTGTTTTTCATCATTTATCATAACAGCTTATTAAAGAGTCAATCTTTCGGATGGCACTGTCTCTACTACCATTGTGGGAATCCTGGCTTTCTCCCAGTAGGTCATCACTTCATCTAAGCAAAGATTAATGGATCTTCTTCGTCCCAATTTTTCCTCTTTTTGATGGAAGAAATATTTTTGCAAAACTTGCAGTTTTGTAGTAAGCGGCAACAAAGTATATCTTTATATAAATGGCCAATGAGCCAAACTTTAGTTTTAGAACGAGTAGCCATTTTTAGTTTAAAAAATTAAATTTCTGAAATAGTACTGTAAAATAAACCAGTTAAATTAGGAGATAAAAAGGATAACTAAAAGGTTCAAGCCAATTAGGCAAAGCCTTTAATTTAGAGTTGACCAATTAAGGATAATATATTTTATCCAAATTTTTGTTTTCCTTATTAATAATTTTCTCTGAAATAATGATCTAAGATTGTTTTTGTACTCTATTAACACCAAAAATTTCTTAAATAAGAAGAAATTTTTTCATAAGTTGCAACTCAAGAGTTGAGTTGATCATTGATGTTCTAAGTGCGCCTATTCATTGGAAATTTTTATAAGTCATTAAATCTCGGACCCCTAAATATTCTCATATTTGACCAAACTTTTGCTGACATGTCTATCTGGTCCAAAGGAACAAGGGCATTAATGTGGAACAAGGATTTCTTCAACTTTATAATTTACCCCCCCCATTTTGGTCCACACTAATATATATATAAATATATATAATATATATAATATATATTATAAGGCTATTTTAATTATGGAAAAAAAAGGTGTGATTACTGACGTTTGGTTTATTTAAACGTTAGAATTGTTTCTAAAAGTGTTAAATCTTCGTTGATTATTTACTTTACAGTTTACACGGTTTAAAAATTATTATATTATCAGGGTGATCCATTTCGTGTGAATAATTTCATATGCTCGAAAACATAGGCTTATGGAAAGACTTATGGAATCGTCTGCTAAACCCCGAGTGCTCATCCATTCGTACTTTAAGATGACGCGTCGTCTCGCGCACAGAGGATGACTGATATTCATCACGTGGATATTTGTAAGCGAGAAAGAGTACAAATAGTTGAGACTTGAGAAATGTTCTTCTTATTAAATCTTTGCGATATAACTTATTGATAGACTGTAAAGGGAACCAATTTTCCACCCAAAACAAAACTTTTTAAAAATTCCAGTTGCGAGTGGAACAGGTGATAATTGGAGCAAATGCTATAGGCACTATTAACTAAAGTTAAAATTAAATTTTGTTTGTAGTTAAAGGGGTAAAATGAATCGAATTTCATTCCAAATCCAGTAAGTGTCCTTTTACGGAACATTGCTGTAGTAAATTGGCTATTTTCACGCTGAATTAGAACATCCAAAAAGGTTAGCGCTATTAAGCTGGACTTCTGAAGTAAATGTAATGTTATTATGGCTACTACTAAGATAATGCAAAAATAAATTTTACTTACGGACTGGTTTTGTTGCTTATTATCAAACTTCGTTTCCTAAGGCACAAGCCACTCAGTGGTGTGTATATGTGTGTGTGTGTGTGTGTAAAAATGAACAATGAATAATTCCTATATAATCAATATTCATTTTTACATAAGAACCAAAATCGCCTAACGCGAATTTTGATAAAAAAAATTATTTGTTGCTTCCTATTTTTGCAGTTTCACAACCATGCGACCTACCATTTCTATGGTTAAGTCGAATCCATGTTGTGTCATTGAAGTTTCGTTGTGAGAAACGAATGTCTCTTAATTTCATTCCCTTAAAGTACAAACAAGACAATTGACGGTTTAGATCGTTTAACATTTCCATCACAATATTACCCATATCTCCATTTTCCATTTATTATAGAATTTATTATAATTAATTATATTATTGATGTCTTGCATCTAACCCTCATCCCTAAATTTTATTAGATTATGCATGCACAGTGAATGTGGTATGATTTGAACCCTTGTTTGTGCTTCTTTATTCATTTACTTAATTCTTCCTCAAATGTACCAATTCCTTAATATTTACTGTATACTCGTATAAGTATATTTATTTAATTAATAGTTTCACTCACTCTTGTACCATGGCTGTAAACCCTTCATTACTGTATCTCTTTAATTCGTTTCCTCTAAGTTCTCCCAATAATGACTTATACTGTACGTATGAAGTAAATAATTATAACGTCATGAAGTAACTTAATTCCCTTCACGTTTCCATACCTTGAATACTGAATCACGTATTTAGTATGTGGATATCTTTAGTATTCAATGTATGGTAAATTCTTTAACCTATTATTATTTATATGTTGTTCATTCATACGTCCATTTCCTTTCTTCACCTTTCTCTTTTGTTAATTTTATTAATTATTCATTCAGCTACCTATTCTCTACCTATTGTGTGACTACCAATGTGTGTGTACAAAACTTTATTCATTCGTACATGTTCGCAAATGATTATGATCACGTACGTAGTTACCTTACATACAAGTACGTTCACATGTATTCTTTTTATTTCTTTTCTTTAAATTAATTAATTTCTCGCAATACTCATAAATGCTTATGCAAGTGTTCGAATTCTGCTAACCACAGCGGAAGCGAGCGCTTCTGAGGTGAAAATCTCCTCTCGCTTGCTTCTAATCATAAAACATTGTGTTTTATATATATATAAGCACACCGGACAAAAAATTAGTCACCCCTAATAGCACCGATAGTAGGAAGTTCAAGGTCACACAGAGGGCGCTGATGTAGCATTGGTAAGTGACAAGTAGCGGTGACGTAGCACACAGGATCAGATCTGTTTCGTGAGGTGGTGAAGAACAAAGTGTGTGTTGGATATAGTCGCAAAATGGGTCGTGAGGCAGACGTTACTCAGTGGCAAAAAGGAGCCATCGTGTTTGGCAGAGCCCACGGACACAAATGTCTGAAGTAGCCCAATTTGTTGGTGTGTCAACGCGTACTGTCCAGCGAGTTTACAAAGAGTGGTGTAGTTCGCAATCAACTGACAATCGACGGCGTAACTGTGGCCGGAAAACAATTCTCGACAATAGTGGCCGCCGCCATGTTTCTCGTCTAGTAACTGCAAATCGTTTTCAAACCAGAGAACAATTGCTCCAAGAAACCAATGAGGTTCTCCAGCGACCAATTTCCGAACGGACATTGCGACGAGAACTGCATGCGATGGACATCTGGAGAAGGGTACCACGGAAGAGGCCGCTGTTAACAGCAAGTCACAAATTGGCACGTTATAAATGGGCTCAGAGGCACAAAAACTGGACTGCGGCAGATTGGAAACGTGTAATTTGGTCCGATGAGTCCCGTTTTTGTTTGTTCTCCAATGATGGGAGGCGACGAGTACATCGCAGGTCCAATGAAGCCTTTAATCCTGAATGCGTCGAAGGTGTTGTTCAGGCTGGAAACAGAAAGTGAAGCGCAGGAATAGACACCCACGGACTCTGGCGGAACTTCGGGACCGGCTGATGAACGAGTGGCAGCAAATCGATGTTCAGTACATGCACAACCTCGTAGAGTCTCTGCCTCGCCGGATTCGTGCGGTTATCAAGGCCAGAGGCGCCGTCACACGTTATTAGGTACATTCTGAGGGGTGACTAATTTTCTGTCCGGTGTGCTTATATATATATATATATATATATATATATATATATATACCGCATGTGCCCATGTACTTTGTTATACTCCTAACATCCTAATTGTCTATAAATATGAAACACTGTAAAAAAACTATAGTTTACTGTTTAATTGTAATTAACTAATATTTTAATATAATGTAATTGATGTACTTTAATGACTATAATTAACGATAATAATTTAATATAATGTAATTAATGTACTTTAATGAAACTATAATTAACGATAATAAGCGAATGTGAATTAATTGATAATTATAATCGTAATAAACCAAAATTACAACGTACTCAGTGATGTACTTGGGATTGTACTCAATGTACGAGCCGACATTATGTCGCCATTTAGGAATGTATACTCGGCGATATTGTTATTATTTTTTTTATTATTATTTTTCCGTTGGGATAAATTTTTGATTTGCTTTCTACTTTGCCAAATAATTGATGACTTGTTCTTTTTAAAAAAAATTCTTAATCATTTTTAGATTTAGCTTAATAATGAATCCTGAGTAACTTTTGCAATGTTCATGTTTTGTACACGTTCTCTCTTCGTTATGAAAGATGAAGTCATGTCTTGCCTAAGCCTTTAATTGTTAATCTTAAACCTTTAATTTTTGCTCATATGCATATTTGAGTGAGAAGATGCATAGTTCAATTTCCACTTCTAATTAAGTTGGCAGACCCGGAAAACATCAGATCTGAAAATACGCTGTTTAAGATAGAAATATGGGTTCTTCTTCCTATATCCTGTTTATCTGTTGAACCATTGTCACAGCAAAAAGTTTACTTTATTTTGAACTATTATGCAAAAATAAGTCTTTTCAACATTTAATAATAATGATGTTAGCAGAATAGGGGTATATAAACCCCCATAATTTCTTCCATGTTCATTCTGTATTAGATTAGATTCTCTTCAGAGAACTTAGTCATTAAAATCTCCCGATACGTTACAAGAAGAATCGGGGGAACCCTCAGAGAATTTAATAAGCCTCTCAGAATCCTCCGAGCCACTATAGAAGAACTCGGAGAGTAGTATAGAAGAAACTACTGCAAGTAACAAATCCGTCGCTGCCTCCTAACCAGAATCTCCGTCGACTTCGAACCAACCCAGGCCATAGATGGAGGGGTTAACATATATATAGGGTGTCCCATAAGTCTGGTTTCATAGGAAAATGTTAGGGCCTTTTTTGTTGTAGGTAGAATAACACGCAATGGCTAATGTGGAAGCAAGTTACATTTTTCAGGAAAAGGCGGAAAAGTAATGGTGTGGTGCGGCATTCACGGAAATCTTGTTTTGGGACCAGTATTTCTGGAAGGAGGACTTAATACCGAACGATATCTCCAGTTATTGCATGATGTGTTGGAACCGTATTTGGACGAAATGCCACTCGCAGTGCGACATCGGCTTTACTTTCAGCAGGATGGAGCACCACCTCACTTTGGACCGTGAGGTGCGACGTTGATTGGATGAAGTTCTCCCTGGGCAATGGATTGGGCGCAGGGGACTAATTGAGTGGCCACCAAGATATCCGGACGTCACGCCCCTAGATTTTTCTCTGGGGTCACCTCAAGTCTGTTGTGTTCATTGACCGTCCATGTACCATTGAAGACCTTAAAGAAAATATTCGTTTGTGCACAAATCACACCAAAGACTTTGGTCCGCGTGCATTTAAATTTGGAACATCGTATCAACATGTGCGAGCAACAAAAAGGACATCAATTCGAAGATTTGTTTCCGTTCTGATCTATTACTTTTGCAAATTTAACTTAAAATAAATTTTCCATGAGATCGGACTTATGGGGCACCCTATATATATATATCCACAGGGTGTGGGCATGTATAGTACCTTACTTACATATGTAGGTGATGACGATGATAATGTCTGGGTTTTTCTATCTATCTATGTTCATTAATACAAGCCTAAACAACTAGGGTAATTTGCACCAAATTTAATATACGTTTTAAACGAGAACCTATATATATGAAAATTATTTCACGAAAGTAACACGTGAAAAATATTTATGATGAATAAAACCACGAAGGAAAGGAAACACAGAATGGTGCTCAAGCGCTATCGTCTAATGTCATCTTCAGGAACACTGAAGTACATAAAGAGTTACAGCCTATATATAGGTCATAAAAAAAAAAAATATATATATACAATAAACGGAAAAAAAAATTAAAGGATTGTGGGAGGATCATACAAATTTGTAAGGAAAAACTACCGATTTTAGCACTTTGCCCGAATCCAACACAAGATCAAATGAATTGTTTCCAACCAATGTTATAGTTAATTAAAAAAGTAATAAATTGAAAAATAAAATAAAACTTGTAAGAGGAGCATACAAATTTATACTGGAAATCTGCCCAGGTTTTAACACTCTGCCCTTCTTGTCTAAGTCCGATATATATAAAAATAAATTGAAAAATAAAAGTTATTAGAGAAGCAAACAAGTTTTACCAAAGGTTTAGCACTCTACCCTTCTCGTCTAAATCCGTTCTGAACGAATTCAAAACAACGGGATCGAGTTGAAAAAGACCTTTGCTTATGTTGAAGTTATTTGTAAGCAAAGGTCTTTTTCAACTCGATCCCGTTGTTTTGAATTCGTTCAGAACGGATTTAGACAAGAAGGGTAGAGTGCTAAACCTTTGGTAAACTTGTTTACTTCTCTAATAACTTTTATTTTTCAATTTATTTTTATATATATCGGACTTACACAAGAAGGGCAGATTTCCAGTATAAATTTGTATGCTCCTCTTACAAGTTTTATTTTTATTTTTCAATTTATTATTTTTTTAATTAACTATAACATTGGTTGGAAACAATTCATTTGATCTTGTGTTGGATTCGAGCAAAGTGCTAAAATCGATAGTTTTTCCTTACAAATATGTATGGTCCTCCCACAATCCTTTCATTTTTTATTGTGTTATATATATATATATATATATTTTTTTTTTTTGTGACCTATATATAGGCTGTAACTCTTTATGTACTTCAGTGTTCCTGAAGATGTCATTAGACGAAAGCGCTTGAGCACCATTCTGTGTTTCCTTTCCTTCGTGGTTTTATTCATATATATATATACACACACAGGGTGTTTGAAAACTTTCTGTACAAATTGTAATGGGGGATAGGCAACACCAAGACAAACCCTTTTCGTCTATAAGTGTATGTCCGCTGGCGTCACCATTCGGCGCGAGAGGGCGCCGCTGCAATTGGCTAAAAGGTGAAGTGGGCTAGACTCGCGCTTGCCGCGGGCATTCTTAAATCGGACGTAGTACGCGTAACATGTTTATTTAAAGAAGGCATGTTTATTTAAAGAAGGTGCTGAAAGTTGCGACCGGTAGCATCAATGCATGCCCGACAGCGTCGAAGCATTGACCGACGTACACGTCGAAAGATTCCCGGCATTTCGGGAACAGTTCCAGCGGCGACAGCGATTCTTGCTACGAGGTCTTCTTCTGAGTAAATGGGAGTCTCGTACAAGAGGTTCTTCATGTGTCCCCACAGGAAGAAATCGAGGCATGTTAAATCGGGCGATCTCGGTGGCCAGGCTACGGGCCCACCCCGGCCTATTCATCGGTCCCCAAAAGTGGCGTTTAGATAATCCCGCACATCGTTGCTGGAGTGTGCTGGGGCCCCGTCGTGTTGAAACCACATTCGTCTACGAATAGCCACGGGAACATCTTTCAGCAGTTCCGGCAACGTTTCTTCAAGAAATATCCGATAAACCCGCCCGTCGAGTCGGGCAGGCAGCAGGTACGGCCCAATCAACTTGCCATGGACGATACCCGCCCAAACATTGACGGCGAACCGTTCTTGATGAGCATGCACCCGTGTAGCATGTGGATTTGCGTGCGCCCACACGTGAGAATTGTGCATGTTAAACACACCCTCACGTGTGAAACAGGCCTCATCTGAGAACAACACATAAGCCGGAAAATTAGGCTGCACCGCTGTCTGCTGCAGAAACCAGCGTGCGAATTCCACACGAAGAGGGTAATCCCGAGGTTGTAATGCCTGGACTCTCTGACGATGAAACGGATGTAACTGCTGCTCGTGCAACACTCTCCAGACCAGGTCGTGGTTCACACCGAGGATACGTGCAACACCTCGCGTGCTTGCGCTTGGATTGTCCTCAAATCGCCGTAGGATTTCTTCTTCCATGTCAGGAGTGCGCACGTTTCTCTCCCGACCAGTGTCATGCATGTTTGCATGGAATGTTCCAGTTTCTCGCAGTCGCCGATGCAAATGCGTAAACGTTTGGTGGTTTGGCACACGTCTGTTTGGGAAGCGCTGTCGGTACAACCTCACAGCAGCTCTTCCGTTTCCATTGGCAGCCCAATACACCATATGCATGTCAGCCATCTCAGCAGTCGTGAAGCGCTCCATGTTACGCGTACTACGTCCGATTTAAG
This sequence comes from Bathynomus jamesi, assembly GCA_023014485.1. Lineage (NCBI taxonomy): Eukaryota > Metazoa > Arthropoda > Malacostraca > Isopoda > Cirolanidae > Bathynomus > Bathynomus jamesi. The sequence continues at coordinate 145,738 of JAJOZX010009666.1, read as the reverse complement.
AATGCCCGCGGCAAGCGCGAGTCTAGCCCACTTCACCTTTTAGCCAGTTGCAGCGACGCCCTCTCGCGCCGAATGGTGACGTCAACGGACATACACTTATAGACGAAAAGGGTTTGTCTTGGTGTTGCCTATCCCCCATTACAATTTGTACAGAAAGTTTTCAAACACCCTGTATATATATATATATATATATATATATATATATAGATGAATAAAACCACGAAGGAAAGGAAACACAAAAAGGTGCTCAAGCGCTTTCGTCTAATGACATCCTCAGGAACACTGAAGTACATAAAAGGTTACGGCCTATATATGTAAAAAGTGAACAATGAACAATTCCTATACCATCATTATATGGATTCATTGTCTTCATGCAGTACTTATGTTCGTATAGTTTTTTATGTTCGAATGTCCATTTTTACATAAGAAACCAAAATCGCCTAAGCGAGTTTTGGATAGAATTTCGATTTATACTTCTTTATTCATTGCTGTATTTCCCTAATTCATCTTTTCTAATAATGACTTATACACTATGACGTCATAAAATGACTTTGTTCTCTTTGCGTTTCCCATGCCTTGTACACTAAGTCGCGCGCTTGGTATGTGGACGTCTTCCTTGTGCAATGTATGGTAAATTCTTTAATAATAAGTTGTGGTGTTGTGTAGTATGAGCATTATTATTCAACCATATTCATCCATACGTCACGTTTTCCCGTCATTGATTTCCCTTGATCATTGTCCTATATAAATTTTATTAAATATTCATTTTTTACTCGTGTCAATTTGTGAAGCGCGAAACTTTGGGCCTTCGTTCGAAAACGCAAAAATACGTTCTCGTATTATTTTTTTTCATTTTTTATTTTTTTACTTTCAAGTGCGTTCACCCCTCGCAAGATATTCATAGATGCTTAGTAAGATCGAATTCCGCTCACTACGACAGATTCGAGCGCCTCAAAGATAAAATATCTCCGTTCGCTCTGATTTCAAATTCATAACATATTATAGCATATTATTTCGTAAATAAATTATCTCGTATGTGCCATGCACTTTGTATTATATTTCTAACATCTAAATTGTCTATTAATATGAAACACTGTAAAAAAAAAAAAAAAGTTATAGTAACTGTTTAATTGTAATTAACTGTAATACTTTAATTTAATATAACGTAATGTACTTTAATGAAACTGTAATTAATAACTTGTAATGTACTTCAATGAAACTGTAATTAAATGTAATGATTTAATTTATAATGTAAGAATGTACTTTAATAGAACTTTAATGGACAATCATAAGCGAATGTGAAGTAATCCATAATTGTAATCGTAATTGTAATGAACCAAAATTAATACGTACTCAGTCGTGTACTTAATTTGTACTTATGTGTACTATTACGAAATGATATCGCCTTCAGAAATGAAGATTCGGCAAAAATATACGATTAGTTTTTATTTTTATTTTTTAATTATTTTAGTTGAAATTTTTCAAACCATCTGATCATGTGTTTAAAAGGGGGGAAACTTAACCTTCGACTGTCTTCCCCCAAACATTTAAGTTTATATTATACATGTATTTGTAAAATTAAGGGACTTCTTCAATTAAGTCACTTCAGATTAGTACTTCATTACGGCACTTCATTACGAGCCTCCCTTGTTAGCAGCCTTGCTGCGAGGAGGGGGCAGAGGCCCCTTGCCTCCTTAGTGTTTTTTTAGATTCCGGCCTGAGCCATGGTCGAAAGAGGTCGAACCGCTACCCTTGTAAATTCAGAGCACTAACTGTAAATTTTTAAGAAGTAAATTACAGCAAGAGAAAGTTTTTATATTTTCCTTCGAGCCTTGTTCTCTTCAGGAACTTAGTCAGTTAAGTCGACAAGTTATAAAAGAAAAGTCGATAATTTTAGTATCAGAGAAAGTATCAGAGCAAGTATCAGAGTATTATAGAAAGAGAAGAATTAAAAATTGGCGACCTTTTGCCCAAATTAAGAGAACCCAAGCACCATAGAAGATATTGGCATAACAGTCTGGCGAGTCTGTAGCCAAGAGTTTAACCAGAGGCGACCGAAAAGAATTAGAATGTTATAGAAGAAATATCCGTTGCTTGCCCCCTTAACCAGAACGCCTCGTCGATACGAGACACTCCATAGGGACATAGAAGAGGAGGGGTATAAAAACTGGCGACCCTTTACCAGGATAAGAAAAAGATTTTTAGAAGATTTGTAGAAGAAGATTTTAACAAGAAGATTTTAACAAGAAGATTTTAACAAGAAGATTTTAACAAGAAGTTTTAACAAAGAAGATTTTAACAAGAAGATTTTAACAAGAAGATTTAACAAGAATGATTTTAAGAAGAATATTTTTAAAGAAATGATTTAAGAAGAATGATTTTAAGAAGAATGATTTTAAGAAGAATATTTTTAAGAATATTTTAAGAAGATTTTAAGAAAGATTTTTAAGAAGAGCTTTTTAGAAGAGGAAGATTTTTAAGAAGAACATTTTAAGAAGAAACATTTTTAAGAGGAATATTTTTAAGAAAGAAGGATATTTTTAAGAAGGATTTTTTAAGAAGGATATTTTTTAAGAAGAAGAATATTTTTAAGAAGAAGATTATTTTTAAGAAGAAGATTTTAAGAAGAGGCCACTCTTTGGCCAAGAATAGAAATTACCCTGCATCAGGATAAACCAGTTGACCGGGTGTCACGACTTCTAGTTCGTAACATCCACCCTGAAACCGGTGTGTCACGACTCCAAGTTCTCCACGCCTAGTTTCATCCAGAAGAAGTAGCCAGCAAGACGTCTTCAGGACACGTCTCAAGGATTTCCCCATAGAAAATTTTGTTAAGTACATTTTGTTTTCTTAAGTAATTTATAAACACTTGAAAAGTCAGTATTATTAACAGTTAATATTTAGTATGGAGTCAGAATTTACACAAAACACAGTGAACACTTCAGACACCAGTGATACACTTTTTTTTAGTGAAACAGTAATTGTCACAGAAGTTAATTGTCACAGAGTTAATTATCACAGAAGTTAATTATCACAGAAGTTAATTGTCACAGAAGTTAATTGTCACAGAAGTTAATTGTAACACAGAGTTATTGTAACACAGAGTTAATTGTAACACAGAGTTAATTGTAACACAGAGTTAATTGTAACACAGAGAGTCACAGAGAGTTAATTTCAAAGAGAGTTAATTTCAAAGAGTTAATTTCAAGAGAGTTAATTTCACTGTTAATTCAGTATAGAATAATTTTATTTTATGTACCTTCCCGTACATTAGAATGAAATATTGTTTTACATTTTTTTTATTTTTGTTGCAAATTTTTTTCAAATTATTGAATTGAATTGACTTGCAAATTGAAAGAGAGAGAGTTTACAGAGAGTTTATAGATTTAGAGAGATACTTGAAGTAATTTGAAGTCATTTTTTTGAAGTCATTTTTGAAGTCATTTTTTGAAGTCAGTTTTGAAGTCAGAAGGTTGCACCAAGAGGGTCAACCAAAACAGAGGTTAATCGTCTCCACTTGATAGAGATCAAGTGCAGTCATTTTCCATTTCAGTTAATTTCAAGTTAGACAGTTTAAGTTATAGAGATACTTGATTGCATTTCAAGTAAGTCGGTTGCACCAAGAGGGTCAACCAAAACAGAGGTTAATCGTCTCCACTTGATAGAGATCAAGTGCAGTCATTTTCCATTTTCAGTTAATTTCAAGTTACAGTTTCAAGATACTACTTGATAAGAGGTCAAGTCAGAAGGTTGCGCCAAGATGGACAACCGCCCCAGAGATTCATAGAAATACTTGATAGAGTTCAAGTTAGGTTGAGAATACTTGATAGAGTTCAAGTTAGGTTGAGAATACTTGATAGAGTTCAAGTTAGGTTGAGAATACTTGATAGAGTTCAAGTTAGGTTGAGAATACTTGATAGAGTTCAAGTTAGGTTGAGAATACTTGATAGAGTTCAAGTTAGGTTCAGAATACTTGATAGAGTTCAAGTTAGGTTCAGAATACTTGATAGAGTTCAAGTTAGGTTCAGAATACTTGATAGAGTTCAAGTTAGGTTCAGAATACTTGATAGAGTTCAAGTTAGGTTCAGAATACTTGATAGAGTTCAAGTTAGGTTCAGAATACTTGATAGAGTTCAAGTTAGGTTCAGAATACTTGATAGAGTTCAAGTTAGGTTCAGAATACTTGATAGAGTTCAAGTTAGGTTCAGAATACTTGATAGAGTTCAAGTTAGGTTCAGAATACTTGATAGAGTTCAAGTTAGGTTCAGAATACTTGATAGAGTTCAAGTTAGGTTCAGAATACTTGATAGAGTTCAAGTTAGGTTCAGAATACTTGACAGAGTCCAAGTCAGAGTTTAAGTTCCAAGTCAGAGTTTAAGTTCCAAGTCAGAGTTTAAGTTCCAAGTCAGTTTCCCAGTCAGTTTTCAAGTCCCAAGTCATTTCAATGCAGTCAATTGAATTCAACTTTTTCTTTGTAAGTTAAGAGAATTTAATTTAAGAAAATGTAATTTAAGAATTTAATTCAACCTTTTTTTGTGTTGTAAAAGAGAATTAAATTCAACCAGAATTGACCGGTTTGCGTCTTTAGTTAACCTTTTTTTTGTTTGTGAGAAGGAAATTGACCGATTTGTCTTTTCTTTTATGCATTGTTACGTATATAAATATATAGTCATGTAATTTATTATTTGTACAAAACCGTTTTTACAATTGTTTGTAATGACTTTGATAACACTGGGGAACAAATTTCAACTTTTTGTCTATTGAATTAGATTTGACAGTTAGTTCTAGGTAATTTGGGTGCGCTGAGCACGAATTTTACTCGGTTTTGCTCTATCAGGTCCTGATTTTGCTCAACACCCCTCCTCTTTCGTCGTATTCATAAAAAGGTTTTTTTCTCAATACTCGCTGTCTTTTTGCAGTTACACATTATGCAACTAGGTTTTTATTAGGTATTTGTACCTATTGTTATGGTATTGTTGTATTATGTATATTTTTATATGTAACACCCTAAAAATATTTTTAATTTTGTCATTTTTAACCCATTTTAATATTAGTAAATTAAGCTAAAAATATCATAGAATTCTAAAATTTTCTCGAGCGTTCCTGTTCTCTGTAGAGTATTCTAGAGGGACAACTAAAATATATAAAAGCGACTCGTTTCCAGAGTTAATCAGTCAATTCAATCAGTCAGTCAGTCAGTCAGTTGAGTTAGTTAATTAAGTTTGGGCATTAACATAATTTTGAATTGGCATATGATTTAGTGAGTAATTTTGTCATCGTGATTTAATATAGTTGATTTAATTAGACGTAATTTATATTGTACCTACTCATCCGTGTTTCTAGTTTAATTTCATAGATTGTAAGTACCTATTTCATAATAAGTACCTATTTAAACTAATTTTTGTGTTTATATTTCAGATTTTCTTAAATTTATATGAATTAAGGGCTTTAAATACCTTTACAAATTGGCAGAACAATCAAGCAATATGTCATCAAGCACTAGAAAGTTCAAATGCAAAAACAACCCTGATTCCTTCTGTTATATATGTGGAAATTTTACACTTCCACATCAACGAGCAAATATAACTGACTTCGTAAAAAGAGCTTACTTAGCTTATTTTGGCATAAAACTGGGGGACCAAGATAAATCGTGGGCTCCACATAAAGCCTGCACTATATGCATTGAAAGACTGCGACATTGGACGAAGGGTTCGGATTCAAAAATACCTTTTGGAGTTCCGATGGTAAGTTTATGATTTCATAAAACTACGTAATTTAATCACTAGTATACTGTAACTTACCTAAATGTAATTGTAACTTAGGTACATAAACAAAAATTTACAGAAAATGTTTATAAGAATCTCAAATATTGCATAAGGTTGAAACACATAGAAATGTTAAATGTTTGGGTGATAACTTTTGATAAAATTCATAAAAACAAGTCTCTCGTCGCTTTTGTTAACGCTTTACAATTTTTTTTCCATATCAGGTGTGGCGAGAGCCTACTAACCACGAGACCGATTGCTACCTTTGCTTTGTCAAGACTTCGGGCTTCACTAAGAAAAATAAACATTGTATCGAGTACCCAAATTTCGACACCGCGATACGACCTGTGCTACATTCAAATGAGATCCCCATTCCAAAATTTAAGGGTCTGCCAACTCAAGAATTAGTTGAAGATGTTCCTGAAAATATTGTTATGCACTTTGAGGAGTCAGACACCGATTTTGACCCCAGCGTATTTGAAAGTCAAAACGATCCGCAAAAGTTTAAAAGGCCGAGTTGAATGATCTTGTAAGGGATCTAAATTGCCAAAAAAGGCTGCGGAAATTTTAGCTCAAGACTTAAAGAGAAAAAACTTGCTTACTTCAAACACATACATTTCATTTTACAGAAAAGAGAAGAAGAACTTGTTAAATATTTTAGAACAGAGGATAGTTTAGTATATTGCTGCGACATAGTTGGTTTGTTAAAGAAGATGGGGGTTGAGTCTTACGATGCAAATGATTGGCGCTTGTTTTTAGACAGTTCGAAAAGAAGTCTTAAGTGTGTGTTGTTGCATAATGGCAATCTATACGGCTCGATACCGATTGGGCACTCAACAAAATTAAAGAAAAGTATGAACATATAGAAAAGGTTTTAAATCTTATCAAATATAGGGAGCACGAGTGGATCATATGTGTTGACTTAAAAATGGTTAATTTCTGCTAGGACAACAAGGAGGGTATACTAAATATCCCTGCTTCTTTGCTTATGGGACAGCAGAGCCAAGGAAGAACATTATTTCAAAACAAATCTGGCCAGCACGAACATCACTTACTGTCGGAGAAAAAAACGTAATTAATCCACCTTTAGTGAGCAGAGATAAAATCATATTTCCTCCTCTGCATATAAAACTAGGCCTCATTAAACAATATGTAAAAGTTTAGATACGAACGGCGAGTGTTCAAATACATAACTTCAAAATTTCCAAGTTTAAGTTATGAAAAATCAAGGCGGGAATTTTCGACGGTCCACAAATAAGAACAATGATTAAAGACAGCAATTTTCCTAATGTCATGAATGAACGCGAAAAAAATGGCTGGTTCTCATTCGTGGACTTGATAGAAAACTTTTTAGGCAATTATAGGGCAGATAACTACGAAGAAATCGTAAAAAACTTTTAAGGGACTACAAAGAGTTAGGTTGCAATATGAGCATAAAAATGCATTTTTTTGAATAGCCATCTTGACCAATTTCCAAGTAATTTAGGTGATGTAAGTGACGAACAAGGGGAGAGATTCCACCAAGATATCAAAATTATGGAGGAACGGTACCAAGGCCGCTGGGATTCCCACATGATGGCTGATTACTGCTGGTGCTTGAAAAGAGACCTGCCATCAACAAGCAAATACGCTAGAAAGTCTTACAAAAGAAAATTTTTGCCACAGTGAAAGCTTCATATCTGTTTGTTTTTTTATTTTAAGTCATTTCTATCGTTATAATGTAATTTTACTGTAGTTTGAACTGCTTGTATTCATGAACTTGAAAAAAAAATTTAACACATGACTTAATTTTTTAGTCCTAATTTGAAAAATCTGGAAAATGGCACATAGGCTGTCGACAAGAATCAGGACTGATAGAGCCAAACCGAGTGAAATCGTATTCAGCGCACCAAATTACCTAGAATCAAGTGTCAGATATCATTCAATAAAATACGTGTTGCCCAGTGTAATCATTGTAATGTATACGTGATAATAATAGTTGTGTAATAATTAATTAATCGATCTTGTCCAATGACTCCTTTTAAATTACTATGCTGAGGAACATGCCGTCCCTCCGTTTTGTTTCAACTTTTTTAATTTTTGTTCTAAGTAGTGTGACAAGCAATCTTTTTTTAAAGAGCAAAGTGCTCACGAAAGACTTATTGTCAATTTCAGACTTATATCCCCGCTTAGTCACTCAATTCCCCCGAATGTAGTACTCTAAACTTTGTTTTTTTATTTATTTTTATTTTAACACCCCAACCCCAGTTGAACCCAGTGTCGACCAAAACCGTTTTTACAAAAGTTTTTAACGAGTTTTATAATTATTTTGATTTTATGATGACAGAAATAGCGTAACAATTAATCGATCATGTACCCGTATGACCGCACATACCCTAAATTTCAGTCATTTAATTTTTAATAAAACTTCTACACAATAAAACAGATGTATTTGTCTATATGCAAACAAGTTTTCAGATTAAAAAAATCAAATAATTCAAATTCTATCAACATTCAACGAAAGAGTATAATTTTTCTACTTAACATGCAAAAATTATTAAACCTTTTTAATATTTTTTTTTATATAAAAATAATTTTTAATGTAAAATTTAATTGAAATTATTAAAAGAAAAGATTGTTCGAAATGCTTCCCTTCCATTTCAATAACTTTTTTATTCTTGGTCGAAATTCATCTATGGTTCGATTTACTTTTATTTTTAAGAATATTATAAAATTATGTTAGCTCATTAAAATGCATAATTGATCTCTATTTTTATTTTGTATTTTTATTTTTCTTTTGTTCAATTAATCGTGAGTAACTGTCCTTAAATTGTTATTGTACCATTTGTAAGGTATCAAACGAAAATTATAGTCAAATTGACATACTACTACAGTAAGTACGTTTTTTTTAATTACCTTATAAGTGTAACTGATTATGTAAAATCTATAATCCTAATTGAATTTTATTACTTTTGACACATATTCCCTCCAGTCACTTTTGCATTAAAACTCGTATGCAAACATCATCATATAATACATCATAATTATTGCTTACTATATATAAATTCTCGCTCATGCATTTATACAGTTAATTTAACAATCCTCTCAGCTAATCTGTCTCTCGAAATTATAAAATACACACTTTGTACCCAATAAACATAAATACACATTTGACCACAGGTCTATACATCATCCACTACGTAATTCGATTTGTACCTACAACAGTCAATAAAAATGCATGTATGCACACTATATATACTATATACATACAAACATTATGCTAAAATCATTGAATATTCAGTTACTTGAACAATCCTATCAGCTAATCTGTCCTCGAAATTGTAAAATACACACTTTGCACCTAATACACCCAAATACACACTAGACCACAGGTCTATACATCATCGATTACGTAATTCTATTTTTACCTACACTAGTCAATAAAAATTAGCTTATAGATTGTACGATTTACATTTTTCCCTTTTATCTACTCTATTCATTATGTACATAATTTATCCCACAGAAAAAAAAAAAAAATTTGGTAAAAAATTTTAATATCATTCTTTGTCTAACTTAATTGTTTGTCTAAAATTAAAGTTCTAATCTTTGAATTTTTTTTATATTTTGTAAGCAAGTGTCATTTTAAAGATTTGATACTCTGCATTGTACTCAACTACCCGAACTCGTTCTGTATAAAATGTATTGTAAAAAAGAATGTCGTCATCTAACTTGAATTACTTACGATGTTATTTTCTCAATTGTTTTATATTGTATTAATTGTATTATATTATTGTATTAATACCATTTTGGGGGGAAAACTGTAAAAAGTGAACAATGAACAATTCCTATACCATCATTATATGGATTCATTGTCTTCATGCAGTACTTATGTTCGTATAGTTTTTATGTTCGAATGTCCATTTTTACATAAGAAACCAAAATCGCCTAAGCGAGTTTTGGATAGAATTTCGATTTATACTTCTTTATTCATTGCTGTATTTCCCTAATTCATCTTTTCTAATAATGACATACACTATGACGTCATAAAATAACTTTGTTCTCTTTGCGTTTCCCATGCCTTGTACACTAAGTCGCGCGCTTGGTATGTGGACGTCTTCCGTGTGCAATGTATGGTAAATTCTTTAATAATAATGTTGTGGTGTTGTGTAGTATGAGCATTATTATTCAACCATATTCATCCATACGTCACGTTTTCCCGTCATTGATTTCCCTTGATCATTGTCCTATATAAATTTTATTAAATATTCATTTTTTACTCGTGTCAATTTGTGAAGCGCGAAACTTTGGGCCTTCGTTCGAAAACGCAAAAATACGTTCTCGTATTATTTTTTTCATTTTTTATTTTTTTACTTTCAAGTGCGTTCACCCCTCGCAAGCTATTCATAGATGCTTAGTAAGATCGAATTCTGCTCACTACGACAGATTCGAGCGCCTCAAAGATAAAATATCTCAGTTCGCTCTGATTTCAAATTCATAACATATTATAGCATATTATTTCGTAAATAAATTATCTCGTATGTGCCATGTACTTTGTATTATATTTCTAACATCTAAATTGTCTATTAATATGAAACACTGAAAAAAAAAAAAAAAGTTATAGTAACTGTTTAATTGTAATTAACTGTAATACTTTAATTTAATATAACGTAATGTACTTTAATGAAACTGTAATTAATAATAACTTGCAATGTACTTCAATGAAACTGTAATTAAATGTAATGTTTTAATTTATAATGTAAGAATGTACTTTAATAGAACTGTAATGGACAATCATAAGCGAATGTGAAGTAATCCATAATTGTAATCGTAATTGTAATGAACCAAAATTAATACGTACTCAGTCGTGTACTTAATTTGTACTTATGTGTACTATTACGAAATGATATCGCCTTCAGAAATGAAGATTCGGCAAAAATATACGATTAGTTTTTATTTTTATTTTTATTTATTTTTAGTTGAAATTTTTCAAACCATCTGATCATGTGTTTAAAAGGGGGGAAACTTAACCTTCGACTGTCTTCCCCAAACATTTAAGTTTATATTATACATGTATTTGTAAAATTAAGGGACTTCTTCAATTAAGTCACTTCAGATTAGTACTTCATTACGGCACTTCATTACGAGCCTCCCTTGTTAGCAGCCTTGCTGCGAGGAGGGGGCAGAGGCCCCTTGCCTCCTTAGTGTTTTTTTAGATTCCGGCCTGAGCCATGGTCGAAAGAGGTCGAACCTCTACCCTTGTAAATTCAGAGCACTAACTGTAAATTTTAAGAAGTAAATTACAGCAAGAGAAAGTTTTTATATTTTCCTTCGAGCCTTGTTCTCTTCAGGAACTTAGTCAGTTAAGTCGACAAGTTATAAAAGAAAAGTCGATAATTTTAGTATCAGAGAAAGTATCAGAGTATTATAGAAAGAGAAGAATTAAAAATTGGCGACCTTTTGCCCAAATTAAGAGACAACCCAAGCACCATAGAAGATATTGGCATAACAGTCTGGCGAGTCTGTAGCCAAGAGTTTAACCAGAGGCGACCGAAAAGAATTAGAATGTTATAGAAGAAATATCCGTTGCTTGCCTCCTAACTAGAACCCCCGTCGATCCGAACCACCCCAGGGCCATAGACGGAGGGGTTAACATATAGGTTACAGAAAGAAAAAAATAAAAAGAAAAATAAATAAATAACATACATACACACAAACATATATATATATATATATATATATATACATACATATCTACACACAATATATATATATATATATATATATATATATATATATATATATAATTACTGATGGATCGAGTGGTCGGTTTTTCACAACCGCGGTTGCGGTTGTTTGCGGTTGTCGAATTTTTTCCAACCGCGGTTGCGGTTGCGGTTATCATATACTAGGAAAAATGCGTAATTATTAACTGGATTTAGCCACTATAGTGCGATTTAGCCACACTTGGTACATAATATATACTAAATAGTATTTATTTAGTAAATACCTTATGTTGAACACAAGTTTTGCAATACAACGCTACCGCTATTTGTGTGTTGCAAAACTTGTGTTCAACATAAGGTATTTACTAAATAAATACTATTTAAATGAAGTATATTCTAAACTTATATAGCTATTATGAAAGAATATGTCAAATTAATTAAAACCATATTTTGCACTAAGTGTGTTACCAGGATGAGGGACGAGGACCCATCGCACTGTTCATCCCACCTACCACTTTCCCCAGCCTCCACCCATTGGAAAGTTATGGATTATTATTCATTTGAAAAACATGTCAAACTTAATGACAGGCAGTGTGAATTTCAAGAATAATATTTTTGCTGCATTTTCACCTTTCAAGCGGCAACGCCTCTCATCGTACAACGTTCCCGCTCCACGCATAAGGAGACCCATCATTTTCTTTTTAAAAAAAGAATATTTCTAATTAACCTAAAATTAACTAAGCTTTTACAACCGCAACCGCACTTATGGAACGGCGGTTGCGGTTGCGGTTGTGAATTTTTGTGCGGTTGTAGTGCGGTTGCGGTTGCGGTTATTCGATCCATCACTATATATATATATATATATATATATATATATATATATGCAATAAACGGAGAAGTAAAAATAAAAATTAAAAATTAAAAATTAGAGGATTAACAAAGAGGCAAACAGATTTGTAAGGAAAAATATCGATTTTTAGCACAAGATCAAATGAATTATAAAAATACAAATTTATACTGGAAATCTGCCCAGGTTTTAACACTTTGCCTTTTAGAGTCGTTTCGATATATATAAAAATAAAATGAAGATTAAAAGTTAATAAAGTAGCGTACAAGTTTACCAAAGATTTAGCGTCCTACCCTTTTTATCTAAATTTGTTTTGAAGGAATTCAAAACAACAGGATCGAGTTGAAAAAGACCTTTGCTTATGTTGAAGTTATTTGAAAGTTGGATAATGGCAGACTCAAGAATATTTCTATTGACAATGTTGCTAGAATGAAATAAAACTGAAGCATTATTCCAATCAATACAGTGGGATAACTCTGACAAATGGACAAAAAGAGCACTGGACAACTGTCCTGTTCTAACGGAATATTGATGCTGTTTTATACGTGTGTGCAAATCCTTTCCCGTCTGACCTATGTAAAAGGAATCACATTGTTTACAACCAATTTTATAGATAATGCCTGAATTATTGGTAGGGCTATTTCTTACTATGATATTTTTCACAATATTGTTATATGAAAATACTACATTAATATCCAAAAGTTTAAGTACATTAGCAATGCCTAAAAAGCCCGGGAAAAATGGAAGTACTAAAATATTTTTGACAAAGTACGAGTGTTATTATTGACACGATAGAAAGTTCGTTTTGCCTTGTTGAGACAAGATTCCATAAACGCAGATGGGTAACACAGATCACTTCCAATACCGTTGATTTTTTCCAATTCGGCATCGATGTATTCCGGACTGGCGTTTATGGAATCTTGTCTCAACAAGGCAAAACGAACTTTCTATCGTGTCAATAATAACACTCGTACTTTGTCAAAAAATATTTTCGTACTTCCATTTTTCCCGGGCTTTTTAGGCATTGCTAATGTACTTAAACTTTTGGATATTAATGTAGTATTTTCATATAACAATATTGTGAAAAATATCATAGTAAAAAATAGCCCTACCAATAATTCAGGCATTATCTATAAAATTGGGTGTAAACAAATGTGATTCCTTTTACATAGGTCAGACGGGAAAGGATTTGCACACACGTATAAAACAGCATCAATATTCCGTTAGAACAGGACAGTTGTCCAGTGCTCTTTTTGTCCATTTGTCAGAGTTATCCCACTCTACTGATTGGAATAATGCTTCAGTTTTATTTCATTCTAGCAACATTGTCAATAGAAATATTCTTGAGTCTGCCATTATCCAACTTTCAAATAACTTCAACATAAGCAAAGGTATTTTTCAACTCGATCCTGTTGTTTTGAATTCCTTCAAAACAAATTTAGATAAAAAGGGTAGGACGCTAAATCTTTGGTAAACTTGTACGCTACTTTATTAACTTTTAATCTTCATTTTATTTTTAGATATATATCGAAACTTGACTCTAAAAGGCAAAGTGTTAAAACCTGGGCAGATTTCCAGTATAAATTTGTATTTTTATAATTCATTTGATCTTGTGCTAAAAATCAATATTTTTCCTTACAAATCTGTTTGCCTCTTTGTTAATCCTCTAATTTTTAATTTTTATTTTTACTTCTCCGTTTATTGCATATATAATATATATATATATATATATATGTGTGTGTGTGTGTAGATATGTATGTATATATATATATATATATATTTGTGTGTATGTATGTTATTTATTATTTATTTTTTTTCTTTCTGTAACCTATATATAGGCCGTAACCTTTTATGTACTTCAGTGTTCCTGAGGATGTCATTAGACGAAAGCGCTTGAGCACCTTTTTGTGTTTCCTTTCCTTCGTGGTTGTATTCATCATAAATATTTTTCACGTTTACTTTCGTGAAATAATTTCATATATAATATATATATATATATATATATATTAGGAACCGGAACCGGAACTGGTCGGAATTAGGGAAAATTTTCCGGCCGGAATTCTGGCCGGAACCGGAATTCAGCCACTGTAAAAACAAAATTTATTAAAATTTATTATTTTACATTTTGTTATAATTATTTTTAATTGCAATAAAATTAAGCGATATAAAATACCCTAAATATTGTAATTTGGCAGTTTCACTTTTTTCCGTAACTAAATTGTGAGATTACCATATTATGTTTTATTTATATATATATATATATATATTTAAAATTTATTTTTATATTATTATTTTTATTTTTATTAAATATTTAGCTATATTTTATGACTTTTTTACAGGTATTGCAGACAAATTTTTGGCAAATTTACTTTCAGTTTTTTTAATTACCATACTTAATTAGAATTAAATAATTATAATGTCTTCCTTTGAATGGAAATTTTTTATTACACTTGATGTTAATGATACAAATGCGGAGTGCAAGCTATGCCATAAAAAAGTGAAACGTGGTGCTACGCCCAAAACGTTCAGTACCACTCCATTTCACAAACATTTGAATAATATCATAGGTCATAATATAATGAAGCCAAAGAAGAATCACAGAAAAAGAGAGAGGGTCCAGGTGAGATACCAGTAACCCCAAAGGAGCGTAAAATAGAAGCTATGAAACAAATATCCATCAGGAAAATTTTGCGGCTAAAAAATTTGGGATATACTGTAAATGATTCCAGGTCAATACAAATCCATCAAAAAATAATGAACTTCATCGCAATGGATAATCAGCCATTTACAATTACTGAAGATCAAGGTTTCATTGAGATGATCGCTCATTTGCGACCAAGGTACCTCATTCCAAGCCGAAAATATTTCGTTGAAAAGATGTTACCAACTTCATACGAAAGATCGCGATCTGCATTTATCAGATAAACTTTCCACAGCAGATCATCTATCTTTTACTACAGATATTTGGAGCAATCAGTACTCTCAAGAGTCTTTCATCTCCCTGACAGCCCATTGGCTAACGGACGAGTTTGAAAACGTTGATTGTGTTCTCCACTGCAAGCATTTCCCTGGTTCGCATACAGGGCTGAACATTGCCGCATCCTTCCAATCCATGTTTAGCGAATGGGAAATTTCTCCTGAGAGAGTTCATTTAATTGTTCGAGATGGAGCATACAACACGCAGCTTGGAATGGACTTAACTGGTTCTTGAAGTATATCATGCTTCATTCATCAGCTGCTGTTAGTGATCAAGGATGCTTTATTCTCTCAGCGGGCAGTAAATGACATGATAAAAAAAGCAAGAAATATTTGTACTCACTTCAATCATTCTAGTTTGAACTGCAATTAATTGAAACGGATACAAAAAGAAATAGACTCACAGTTGGTAACACCTTTGTTACCGATCCAAGATGTTCAAACAAGATAGAACAGTACTTACTTGATGTTGGAGAGAATAGAAACCCTTAAAAGGTGTTTACAACTTTATATAGCTGATCACCCTAACATCCCAATATTAACTGCGAATGACTGGCAATTGTTAGAGAGAGTATTAAGACTCCCGCAACCTTTTCATATGATAACCGACACCATAAGCAAATCCAAATCGATGGTATCTTCCATAATTCCACATATTCGAGCACTACATACCTTTATCTCTATTCCTGGAGAGGATAGTGGAGTTCAAACTCTGAAAGAAGAGTTTAAAAATGTCATAGAAAAACGATTTATGAACAACAGCCAAGTCAAGGGCTCACTCAATGTATATAAGAGTCGCCTACATGTTATCAGCACTGCAGTGGATCCAAGGTATAAATTAACTCTTTTCTCTGATGAGGAATTGAAAATTTTATCTAAAAGGTGGGTTCTATCTGAAATAAAGGAGGTACTTGTTGGAAAGTGTATCTTTCACTCTATCTAACTAATATTCGACGAATTAGTGGTGAAAGATATACTTTCCAACAAGATGGAGCTCCTGCTCACAGAGCACGCCAAACTCACATTTCTTGAGAACGAAACACCGGATTTTATCGAACCCAATATGTGGCCGGCTAGTAGTAGCCCCGATCTTTCACCATTAGATTATGGTGTTTGGGAAGCCCTGAAGTCCAAAGTTTACAGCCCTGGTACCAATATAAGCGACGTAGATGAACTACGCGAAAAAATTCTGCTCGGCTGGGAGAAGGTGTCTCAACGATAAATAAGGTGTATTGATCAGTGGTGTCCACGATTGGAGGCCTGCGTTGAGCAGGAAGGGGGACACATCGAGCAACTTCTCAATTAAGACTAACAACATGCTAAGGGATGCATCTATGAAGTTTGGGAGCTCTAGTCCCCTTACTTTTTTTAATATGACAGTTTCCCTTTAAGGGGTCACTTTTTTTACCCACCATATATATATATATATATATATATATATGAGGGGACTTGGAGGGGCACGTGTTTTACTAAAACTTTCCCTGGTTCTCCCTTAATGTGTATACTAAATTCGGTGCAGATTACCCCAGCAGTTTAGGCGTGTATAAATGAACATAGAACAGACAGACAGACATCAACATCATCCCCTCTATAGGGCGGGGGATCACGACTTTTATGGTTCAAAGCACCCCAAAGCTATCCATTTTTCTCTCCACATCCACTTTCTCACCACCCTCAACACCACGTAACTTGAAACTGAATCTATAGTTTCCGTATGACGTAATAAATTGTGAATGTTTTGTGTTATTTAAAATTTCTATATCTTCAGTAATTTCTGAATTTAATTACTTTACCATTTTCATGAAATTTAGTGGCACCCCAGTTGGGAAATACTGTTCTAGATCATCCATTTGCAGAATTTATCAAGAACTCTTAAGATCTCTGTAGAAATTATGTATTTTTTATAAAAGCATAAAATAAAAAATCTCGGTGCCAAATTCCATATTTCAAATATTTTATTAAAAAGAAATCTTTGTGCAAAAATTTTACGTTTGGGATCAAGATCATCAAAATGAAACAAATCCGAGTACGATTTTCTTTTGTTTTAGGTTTAGTTGCTGTTGGAAAAGGAACCCATTTGTTTGATTTATTTATATATGTCTCGGTTCGGGAGGAAATACCTCGGTGTTCATCTACCCGGACTTTGTGTTGGTGCAAAGAACTACCAACATAAGTAGCTGAGCAGCTACTACAAGTTTATAAATAAACTGTTGATGACACCAAGGGTTTGGGGGATCGTCTTTATGGTTAAAAAAATATTTTAATGTTTTCTTATTAGAGAAGACAAAGCAAAAATTGGCTTGTAGGTAATAGTGTCTAAGTATAGGGATAAGAGATCCATTTAAGTTTTTTTTGACTTAAGGAAACGCAATAAGGAACTTTAATGTACGGTTTCTCTTTGTCAACACTGTAGGTATTTCATATTTTGGTTGGTAACCGTGGTCGAGAAAATTCTTAATTAAAGGACTGAATTAAGGTTGTTGGAAAAGAATTATTAGTTAAAATTTTAATTAAAAAAATCTAATTCTTCGTGCAGTTCTTTGTATGTGGAACAAACGTTGTAAGCTCTGTATAAAAGTGCTGCGATACTGTTAATTTTTATAAATAAAAGGGACATAACTAAAGAAATTAGTCGCTAGTTCTTTATTAGTTTTCCTGCGGTATACAGATGTAGGAAATTTTCTGCCGTTCTTTTTGGTAATTATTATAGCCAAGAAAGGAAGCGATTGATTAACTCTCTTCTTCTTTACTGAAATTTATATTCGGTAGTGTATCTAAATAATAAACTACTTAATATAAATATATGAGGTCTCTACAAGGCGAAGAATTTTTTATTTTTAACTTTTTTTTTATTTATTGTTCTATTTATACACATATAACAAACATAGAATGGATATAAGCAATATCTAAAAATAAGTCGGTAAAAGATTTCCTACAGCATAGAACATGCCATTTACAAGCAATTATATGCCTTAATGTCAGAATGAAGTCATTTAACACGTCTCTTTAGAGTTTAGATATATTGCAGAACGTAGAGGTTACTTGCAGTGAGTTGAAAGGAAGGAAGGAAGGTGTAAATTAATTACAAAATAGGCTCGTTGTATACAATGGACGCTGTATGATATAACATAAAAGCCTGGACATATAATTGGGAATCGAATCACCTGAAGATCAGGGCCCCCAGCCTTCTTTAGTTAGCCTTATAAAGCTAACTAACGAAAATATCATGGACTTAACCTAACCAATTGTCAAGGGCGTACAGTTGACTTAACGATTGGTTGGTTAAGTCGTGATATTTTCGTTAGTTAGCCTTATAAAGCTAACTAACGAAGGCTGGGGGCCCTGATCTTCAGGTGATCCTGGGGATCAAGTTATACTTAAATATAACAACAGTACATTAGAACTAAACTTACACATTCCTTTTTAAGGTAGATTTAAATTCTAGTTTAAATTCTAATGTTAGCTGTAAACCTTAAATATATTCTCCTCTCCTCCATCTTCCTTTATCGTTTAACCAAATTCTTCTTTTCTTCTATAAACTTTTATTCACAGATATTGACTTCTGTCTCTTAACCCCGAAGAGTTATTTCCCCTTCCGATAAAAGCGGATCTTATAAATGACAACAGAGAAAAATTAACTCTGAATATTTTTTACGTATCTCCATATCAAATAAATTGTATTTTCATACTTTAAAATTTTTTACGGTAAGATACTAACATTACGAGTTTGCCGAAAATTTGTGAATTGTTAACAGATACTCTGAACTTAATGGAAATTGCAATTTCCTCCCTCATTATCAACAAAACCCGTCTGAAAGATACAAACAAAGGGTCTCTCTATCCGATAAACGATTAGAAAGCCTTTCAGGGCTTTCAGCGAAACGGACGCTGTTGCCGTTTTTCTAACTTTGTAAGAAAAGTTCTAACAAATGCCATAATAAAGGAACCATGTGTAACTCATGAGTATACGAACTGCGTAGGTGTGTCGATAAGTGTGAGAACCAATAAAATTAACGTGGAAAGTTTACATCTTTCTGCTAACGAAAACCATTTGCATATATGGTGTAATTTGGATGAAACCGTTTACTCAAGTATAAGTACTACCGATATCTGTGATTCCTCCACCCCGCAACCTTTTTAAAATTTTTCATTCATACTAAACTTACAGACACCTACCGGTAAAATACAGATCAAGCTCACCTAATGTAAGCAGTAAAAATTTTAATAATATAGAGGAAGACTGATTTAAATACGAAATTGGAGCAGTTTAGTAATCAAGTAATTTACAATGAAAGCAAAGCTTACAAAGAAAACACTGCAAAATATTACATTCTTCTTGTCCCTTCTTTTAAAGTTCTCAATATATTCAGAATGACGTCACTGTATCGACAAGTTTACTTTTTCTCGGACAGTTAGTAGCTTAAGACTTAAGAGAAATTGATAAACAAATTTATAAAGCTGTTAAAAAGGGAATAATTTCTGGGTCATACTTTACGTTACATATATAAAACAAACGTAAGAAACTAATAAAAAAAGCAAAACAACAAAATTACTACGAAAAGTTCATGGATCAATAGATGACCCAAAATGGTCGTGAAAATTTATGAAAAACATTAAATGAAACATTCAAAGTTAACGCTTTTCTACGGAGACATCGCATAAATGATAATAATAATAATAATGTAAAGGATACAAAATTAAAACACGAACTCCCTAAACTGAAAATTGGACAGCGGAAAACGCCCCCAATTTCCTAATTCCTGTTCAAATTTCATTTGGAAGGAAACGATACCAACCTTTTTCTTTCTCTCAAAATATCCCAATAGAAGTAATAAGAGAAAAAAGGCGATAAACTATCTCAAAAACAAAAATTGCGCGTGGATTTCTTGGCAAAAGTAATATATAATTCATGTCGCGATATTATTGATGTGTCGCTTGCTGCACTGTATAATTCTATTCAGAAAGAAAATTATCCCAATATTCCTAAAGCAGCTCGCGTATATCCTGAAATTCACTCAAATTACCTCCCAATATCTGTTTTACCACCACGAGAAAACTGGAAAAACGTATAAAGGCAAATTCTATGATTGGGGGCGGCGGAATTTTTGCGGGCGCTCGCCCTTGTCCCCTCTTTCCTATATAAATTTTTCTTTTTTTTACACAAGAAAATATATACTGTACAATATAACGACCAGTTCGGTTTTAAGGCAAAAAAAATAAATAAATAACGGATCCTAAAGTTATTTCGTTAACATATGAACTCTAAGTTCAATTTTCTTGGACCTCTAAATTTTTTGACTCGGTAGAACATTAACCCAAATATTGGCTATGAAGAGGCTTGCCATTAGACTGGTTCATATCCTATTTAAATAGTAGAAAATAATGCTTGAGAATAAACGAACATTAATCTAAATTTCCCTGAGTCACGTACCGCAAGGTTCGATATTGTAACTCATCTGTTTCTATGATAGGTAAATAATTTTAATAACTGCCACAACGTAAAGAATATACAGTTTGCGGACGACAAAACAATACTTATAAATGATGACAGCTTAGCTACACTGCAACAACAAAAAGAGAGGAAGCTCATCCGAATGTAGGGTTACGTTGTGATCACGTCGCAATACGGTTTTCTGTTAGGTAATCGAGGTTAAGCGACACTAGGCCTGATTAGTATCAGCTACCAGCGAGTGAATCACCCTGTATATAGTAAAATGAAATACCAGATATAAAATATATCGCTGAATCCTTATATTCTACGTAACGTAACACGTAGTTTGGGAAATGGCAAACCAACGTATTATCTACCCCTTAAATGTACTGCATAAAAAATTGTGAATATCGTGGAAAGGAAAAGGGTTAAAATGCATTTATATTCTTTATAAAGGCGAGGGAGTTGAATGGAGAATGGTCAAAGAGCGTAAATATTGGCCTCGCTTGAACGAACCTTTTAGGGGTTTTGAATGGCGTGATCGTTATAGGAGTGCTGACTCTGAAACTACGCGACGCCGGTTCGAGCCCCACTAACAACTAGCTTTCCACTTTATTGCCTTATTTGAATACAGTTATTGCACTCCAAATGCATTTACTCGTGAAAATCATAATATTAGTCGTTAATTCAACCAAGAACACGCGAGTCGTGGGTTCAAATCGTAATAAAACTTTTAAACTAAAGCTGAGTAGCCATTCACAAGCTCATAAAATATTTTATAAGGAATCTCCCATGTTTATTATGCAAAAGAAGTCGACCAACCAAGTAAACCACTCAAGGAACTTAAGGCACAGTAAATGCAAACTAAATTTATACTTGAATTATCAAAGGGGATTCCAATACGCGAGTTGATATTTGGAGTAATGTACAATCAAATTTAAAGTCAAACGATTTTCAGAAATTCTGGGTGGATACCGACTGTTTTTTCTCCCTTAACCTCATTTTCTATTTTCTTATTTCTCCTAAAACGTTTACCTGGAATTCAGTTTAATGTTTGAACGGCTTTCTTTTACCATGAAAAACACCAAACTTTTTAACTTATTTAAGAATATATATTTAATTTAAACTCATAATGAGTATAAATAAATAGTTTTCTGAAAAACAAATTCCAGTTACTCTACAGAGTGGCCACAAAATTCCTTTGCGGTGAAATTACAGCATATCTGTATGTTGCTCTTGTTTTATGCAAAGGGACTTTGTGGTCACCCTATACATATCTGTCACAACCTTGGACCTCGATTTTGGCTCTGTTCTTCCTCTATGGGGTGAGGGGCGTTTTGAGAGCATTCGCCCATGGCCCCCTCCTTCCTGCGTAAAAAAACCTGGATCACCTGAAGATCAGGGCCCCCAGTCTTCTTTAGTTAGCCTTATAAGGCTAACTAACGAAAATATCACGACCTAACCTAACCAATCGTTAGGTCAACTGTACGCCCTTGACGAATGGTTAGGTTAGGCCGTAATATTTTCATTAGTTAGCCTTATAAAGCTAACTACTAAAGAAGGCTAGGAGCCCTGATCTTCAGGTGATCCAAAAACCTATATAATGAATGTAAATAAATATAATTTTTGCCATATAAAACAATTCATAATATCTCATATTTGGTAAAATAATTCAGTGGGAGGGGGGACCAGAAGCTGGAACAGTGCTCAGGCCAAATAATGCTGCCCATTTTCCCTAATTCACATATTATTATTACCAGCACTATCGGGAGTCGAACCCCCGACCTCAGTGTTATCACTTCGTTTACACAGGGAACCGGTATTACACTGGGCCACGGGCGCTGGCTTCAAATTTGGTAGTTCTCAAAGTACGTGCTTCAGAATGTGGGTTTATGTCCTCATTGCAATCTCTGTAAAGAGTGATCAAAAAAGGTGTTCCCAAAGTAACTTATTAAAAGTTATTTTTGGGAACACATTTTTTGATCACCATGTTTTTATCAATAATAATAATAATAATAATAAAAATAATAATAATTTATTATCATTAAGCTTTCCTGAATTAAATTTCGCCGATGAAGTTCACTTATTCCCCAAAAAGTATAAAATTTTACAATCTTGATTTTCTTGAAATTCTAAAACTAAGAAAAGAATGTAAAATAAATACGAGACACGTTACACCGTGCTTCCAAACACATGAAATAGTGTATACCACGTCCATACTCCTAATCTCGTTACTTATTTATGTCAAATGTCTTGAATTTTGTGAAGTCCAAAAACGGAAAAGCGAGGCAGTGGTACCAAAATGAGAAGCAAACGCTGACACTCAAAAATTCCAAACAATTTCTGTAGAAAGAGTTTTGTCAATGAATGAACTTTTCATGTTTTTTTTCATTAATTCTTCTGACGTTTCGGTTGCATGCTTCAACTTCAGAGAATTTTGATTTTTAAGGTATTCATTTCGCTAGGCTGCTCATACATTTTTAGTTCGCATCAAGAATACCTTTTATTAATTCACACTAAACTTTTATAGATTAAATTTTGCTGGTGAGATTCACTTGTTCAGAAAGTTTGAAACTTTTCCCAACAGTCTTGATTTTGTGAAGTTATATTCGTTATACTATCTCTTCGTTTACTTTTATAAGACACGTCACAGCGATCTCTCAAACACTGAATAAGTATCCGATGCTGACACTTAGTTTTAAATGTTTGGACGCTTGATGTCAGGAGTTTCATTCGTGTTACTATGTCTTCTCTTCGTTTCAGAACAGGGGTGTCCAACCTTTCTTTATGAAGGGCCATATTTCAATTAATGACCTATACCGAGGGCCAGTGTGCAAATTTTAGATACAATTTTATTGAAATAAAATATGACATTAGATAACGAGTTTTCAGTATCCGCCAGCCAGACGGATACTGAAAATTTAATACAAATATTTGTCGAGCTGGACTCTGGCCCGCGGGCCGTATGTTGACAAGCCTGTTTTAGAACCTAACAAAATCAAGGTTTCTTAGAAAAGTTTTAATTTTTAAAAAAATAAACTTAATAAATGAATATAATCTAGAAAAGTTTAACAATAATAAATAAATAAATAAATAAATAATTCCTGTGCTTATTTATGTAATAGTGTTTTCTTATTTGTCTTTCTTCTATACTGAACAGGTAACATGGCTGAAACGGGATGACGAACAACTGCTCACGGCTGGACCCCAAGTTTACTCTTCTGAGAACCGCTATTCAGTGTCGCATATGAAACATCAAAAGGTAAGTCGGAATAGAGTTGGAGATGCTAAGATAAACCTTTACACAACCCATATGAAGGTGATTTCCATACAAGACATATCCACACATTCAGAAAGAAGAGAGAGAGAAGCAAAAAGGCGCTTTCCTCTCCTTCAATTTTCTCTCGCCCATAAGGTCTGATTTCGAAAGTAAGGTAGAATAAGCATTCCCATAACAATAAGAAAAAGCTGAAACTTTTTATAGGGAAGTAGAGAAAATTATAATTCACGCAGAACAGGCACACTCGCATGAAGAACAATACTAAATTAATATTAAAACCACGAATTTAAGACTTTATCTGGTTTATTTGGAGGAGGAGGAGGAGAAAGAAATTGTGGACATCAATCAACCAGGGAAGTACTCCGGGAGTGAACTTTAGTATTCTTCACTACACATACATGCATTTTACACACTACACAATCTCTTCAAAATTTAAAAAAAAATGACATAGTAAGCCTCCTTGACCTTGATTTCGGATCGCTCCTTCTTATATAGTGGGGGCATTTTTGGGGTGCTTTCTCTTGGCCCATCCTTCCTGCATATAAAAAAAATTGCAAACATAGCTTCGATAGTTGTATATGCTACTTCGGGAGAAAACTTCTTCTATGTGTTTTATATTTTGTTGAATGAACACCAATAGCGACGGTGCGATTTTGCATTTCACACATTTAAGTCATTTAAGCTATCTTAGAGGCCATTAAATCAGCTTTGGAAAAGTATTGTTGTCGTGTGAATTTTGGTGATTTAGGTACTTGGATATTAATACTGAAGCATACCAGATTATGATCGCTGTTCACTAAGGATTCAGAAACGGCTAGATCAGATATCAGATTGTCTTCAGTAGTTAGTATCATGTCCAAAATATTATTCCCTTTCGTGAGTTCCCTCACCCACTGGGTCAGTACGTAGTCATCGACAAAACTGAGGGGCTGGTTTCCTTTGACATCAGTAGAGCTGAATTTCCAATCTATTCTACCACAATTAAAGTCACCCATAATAAAAACTAATTTTTCCTCTATACTTCGACCCAGACTATTATAAAGCTCGTGATCCAAATCAGTAGGCTGGTGAAGTTTTCTATGCACTAGTGTTATGTGGGAAAATTTACTTGGCAAATTGATTTGGACCCAAATAACTTCGCATGCAGTATTGATGTGTTTTCTTACGGGATACAGATTTCGAACAGGATTCAGAACATTCCTAAAGCTATTTTAATCCTGTTTCTTACACATTCTCGTAAACTTACACATCCTCGCTTGAGAAGGGTCACCTCAGTCGGTCTTACCACCGTCGAAGTAATTCGAAACTTCGCAGCCTCGGCAAATCCCGATGTAACTTGTCGTAGTTAACGACTGTAAAATCTCCGAGTAAATTATTTGTATTTAGACTTGGAGAAATTATGTATGAACAGTTGTACGTGTTAGGAACCGAAATAGAAGCGATATCATACATTTTCTGCATCGAGATTATACTATAATTTATTTACACTTCTTTATTTACAAATAATTACAAATATACACCCAATTTAGATAAACTAGTATAATTTCATTATTACAACGCGCATTCTGTATGTAATTGTAAACTGTCTTTAGCGAGCTGAAGCGCTTTACAGGCTGAAATCTATTATTTACGTATAATCATAAAACTTTCATATGAAGACCTAAAAGATTAAAGAGAACTTGAATTTTAAAATATACTTTATTATTTTAAACATTATTACGTAAACTTGGAAAGGATTTTGTTGTTACGCAATCTTACTAGTAACTGGTGGTTTTGTATGCTTAATTTTGACAATAGATAATTTCTACATGGATATTAAATTTAATTTTAAAATTTATAATAAACCCGCGTGTCTATATGACATATTGACGGTGTGGTATTATTAAAATTAACCCTTTATGGACGACCGGTACAAATTGGTAACGTTTCAAATACACGCATTCATAACAACCCGACATACCGCAAGGTTATGAATATACATATAAACCTTACTTGTAAAAATTGTACAGGGTCATTTTTTAATTCGAGAACCGTATTCAGTATATGATAGTTATTTAGGGTTCATGAATAAAAAAAATGACCCTGTATTTACAAAATGTTATGAAAATTAACAAAAAAAAATAAAAAATGAATAAAATGAAATAGTAAAAAACTAATTATAATAATAATATTAACAACAATAATACTACTAATAATAATCATTATCATTATTTACTTGTTCACCATTTGGGAAAGGAACTTCATTAATTACACATTTTTAGTGAAAGAAATCGCATTTAGTATTTTATTAAATTTTAATTGCTTTACGAAAGTTGAGTGAGCAAATGCAGCGCCTTATTTTAATTAATTTGAGAGATTATTCCATAAATGCAACATTAAATAAATGTAAGAATTCCTACAATATTGAAGAGTATCAGTTACCTTGGAAATATGTTCGCTCACCATTCGCTATATCTTCTTCGATGTTCGTCGGTGTATTTGATTTTTCTTGGAAATCTTTGATGATTATCGTGATAAAAGCAAATTGTTTTGTAATGTCAAATATGATGGAACACATGCAAAAAACTTCACTTTTCTACGTGAAGGTCAATAATAAAATAATTCGTTTTTCTGTATCCACCCGAAGAGGATGCCAGTGGGCATCGAAACTGTTGTGGAAATAAACTCTGTCTATTAGAGTGGGTTCTTATTATCATATGATGGAGAACATTCTTACTTGAAATATATCCTTAAATTTTAATATATATTTTAAAATATATTTAATATTGATGAAGTACGAGCATAATAATAATTACTGTTTATTTTCCTTATAATTCTTTTTCCATTTATAATTAAAGGGTTAATGATATAATCACACGCGGTTCCATATGCATGTGTGACGAGGTGTGAACAGACTACAGAAAAGTACAGTGTTTTAAAAGTGTATTTTGGTGGGTAGAAAATATGATTTTTTTGAATAAAAGAGAATTCGCGGAGAGTGATATACATTTTCAATATGTTGCCGAAAAGATGGTATGTCATCAAACGCATTTCTTATTATTTTTCAGTCAGCTACACGCGATATCGTGTGCGAGTCGATAATAATAATAATATTGAAATGTGGTATAAATTTTTTTGTGATTGACGGAAGCTTTGTTTTAGTTTTATTTAAGGTAATACCAGGAATGCTATTCTCATAGAAACTTTATTAATAATCTCTACTAATCTGAGAAAAATTCAATTTGATCAGTTACATACTTTAGGATAATTACTAAGTTTTAAACGCTTTTTAACCCTGTTATCAAGTTTTATTGTTAAGTTATCTATTTGTGAAGTCTTTTTGCGCTATGTAAAGCAATTCTGTGAAAGTTTTGAGTGTAATTCTATAACTATTTTTTAGAAAATACTCAAAAAGATTTTTGTTTTTAAATTAAATTATTTTTATCCATTATAATATACATACATAATACATATGTATGAGATTGAACTCGCAATGGTCCCCTGAGATTTTTTTATGTTACACACAGACCGTGCATGGAACAAGGAACTCTTCTGGGAAAATTAAATCCACTATAGTTTGAATAAGTAATGGTAAATGAGAAATACTATAGTTTTTTTCTTTTCATGATGTTAGCCCGACGTAGTAACTCGCAAAGAGGTCCCAAAATATAGCTTCCCTCACCAGCTATCTGCGAAGCAAATAGGATCCAGCTTTGGGACAGGATCTAGGGTTTACAGCTACACCACGTCGGGCTAACATCATGAAAAAGAAAAACTATCGTATTTGTCATTTACAATTACTTATTCGAACTATAGTGAATTTATTTTTCCCAGAAGAGTTCCTTGTTCCACGCACGGTCTGTGTGTAACATACATACGTCTGTATATACACATTAATTTTCATAACACTGGTATGCATATAAAATTTTTTGTCTGCTGTGAGGGTTTTTTCAACTCATATTATATAATTCGACCATGCTGAATTTGAAAATGACATTGGTTTTCCTCAATCAGGTCAGGTTTTTTCTCTATTGGCCATTTATTATAAGTCCAATTTTATCCCCAAATTTATTGATTTTTTTAGCTTAAACACTGTAGATACGAGTAATATTATAAGAACACTCGTGAAAAATGAAAACATTGTGTGAATAAATACTTTTATTCATACAATGAATATGGAAAAAAGTTTATTGAGGAAGGAATGAAGTTTTTTTGGCTTTCCGTGTGTGTTTTTTTCGGGCACGTCTCGCTTCAAACACCAGCAATAGTCCGCCAGCATATTGATATCCCAGTTTCCCTGGTACCTCTCTTCCATTATTTTGATATCTTGGTGAAATCGTTCACCCTGTTCCTCACTATAATCCCCGCAATTTTCAGGAAAATAGTCCAAGTGGGACCACAAAAAGTGCATTTTTATGGACATGCGCGACCCATGAGCTTTGAAAGCTTCCATCAAGTTTTCGACAACGGACTCGTATTCTGGACTTCTACGCTTGCCAAGAAAATCAGTGACAACTGATTTGAATGCCTGCCAGGCATTCTTCTCAGTTAGAGTCATTGCGTTTTCGAACTGAGTATCCTTGATCAAAGTTCGAATTTGAGGACCATCAAAAACCCCAGCATTTAGTTTAGCATCAGATATGTGAGGAAATTTACTCTCGAGATATCGGAATGCTGAACCCTCCTTATTCATTGATTTGATGAAATTTTTCATCAAGCCCAGCTTAATATGAAGTGGTGGGAGCAAAATTTTTGTTGGTGGTACAAGGGGCACTGAAACGACATTATGCGACCCAGGTTCAAAATTCTCTCTGGATGCCCATTCACGCTGTGCATAGTGCTTCTCATCCGCTCGGCTATCCCATTTGCAGAGGAAACATGGGTATTTCGTGTATCCCCCTTGCATTCCCAATACAAATGCCACAATCTGAAAAAAATGAAAATATTTAAAGAATTTAGAGAATTTGTTCTATCAGATAAAAAAATCTATGCATTGGACTATATCACTTCTGTGGGGAAGTTAAGTGTTCTTATACGCTCTCAAATAACCTTTGGAAAAACAACATAGTCAATAGCAATAGTTTACTTATAATATTAGTATTACCTTCAAATCTCCACAGATCCTCCAGTTATGTTGGTCGTATACGAGAGCATCCAGTAAAATTTTCATGTTATCGTAGCTCTCAGTAAGTTGTACGGAATGTGCTACAGGGACTGATGCAACCCTATTCCCAATGTTGAGAAGTACTGCTTTCAAACTTCGTTTAGACGAGTCTATAAATAGCCTCCATTCTGATGCGTTATATGGCAGGCTAATTTGGAAAGTCCTAAATCCCTGGTAAGATCATTAAGTTTGGCCTGGTTGAGAGGCCTCGGCTCATTTGAAGCGGTATTTTGAGGTATATACGACTGGACTGGTCATTGGCATTGGTCATTGATTCATCATCAGAATCATCGAAGTCCAGGGTTTGAGGTGGGTCGGGTATTGGAATTCCAGGACCATGGGGTACAGGTCTCATAGCAGAAGGAATGTCAGGGTATACAACAATGTGTTTATTCTTCTTGTTAACTCCTGAAAATAGAAACACAGAAACATGGATATAAAACTTGCATATGAAATAGAAGAAGCATTCAGACAGTGGCGGCTCGTGAGGGAAGGCTGCGGTCTGTAAGATATGAAATAGGTCGACGGAGTCTGTATATTTTCTTTCTTTTACATTCATATTGTCCCTTCGGGGACAATATGAATGAAAAAGAAGGAAAATATACAATCATTGTATATGTAAATGTAACTTGTATAACAATATGTATGTGTAAATGTATTTTCTATAACAATATGTATATGTAAATGTATGATTACCATTATGGTGAATATTATGCTATATATGGTGAATATTACATTATGGTGAATATTATGTCAAGTTTCATATGAGGATTTCAAAATATTTAAGAAAAATAAATTTATAAGCCCACTTTGGAGGTTTGTCATGCAGAAATAGCAATCTGTCACGTGATCCTTTCCTTCTCTCCAAATCATGGGAATTCCAAAAGGCAAAGATTTCGCTCTGCCTTTGCTCCATCTTCTCAAATTTTCAA
The DNA here is from genome assembly GCA_023014485.1 of Bathynomus jamesi. NCBI lineage: Eukaryota > Metazoa > Arthropoda > Malacostraca > Isopoda > Cirolanidae > Bathynomus > Bathynomus jamesi. The sequence goes on along the minus strand of JAJOZX010009666.1, from coordinate 115,662 downwards.
TGCACGTCTTGCAGCACATATGAGGGGCGAAATTTTTGTCCTGGTCCCCTAGCTTAATTCCAAAGTATGCTCTATACCAGTGGTTTTCTAACCGGGGGGGCGCGCCCCCCTAGAAACAGGAATTTCTCTAATTGTATTTGTTATTCTCTTAACGAGAGCATGGGCTAATATTGAGAAGTTATTGAGAATGTTATTTGATTGAAGGGGGGCGTGGAGGGAAGGACCAATTCCTAGAGGGGGCATGGTAGTAAAAAGGTTAAGAACCACTGCTCTATACATTGTCTTCACAAATTTAGTGATTTGGGACTGGTTATTTAGCATGGTAACCGTCCCACATATGTAGCAGAATCTATTGGGATCATTTTTGCACGCTCTATTCATTATGAAATATTTTATCTATATGCCTGAAAAGTAAAAAAAGATATTATACAAGTGAAACAAGTGATGATAGATGTTACTGTTCCAATTCCGCTTTGACAAAATCACGAAAAATTCTATTTTACTTATGAGGCCATAGCCGGATAACCTGAGCTGATTGAGAAAAACGGATTGCAGATTCGAAATCAGCAGGAAAAACTCTATAAGAATCACTTACAAAACCCTTGACAGCAAAATTGATGCATACCAGTGTAATTTATTAAATGAAAGAATCCGCTTCGGTTATTATTTTTATTAATTAATTTATAAAACCTTCATTTGCATGTTTTTCTAATTTAATAAAAATTTAACGAATACGAACGATAAATCTTTTGGTTATTTCAAGACATCGTCACGAGGCAATGATCTGTTTCTATATTTTTAATACGTGGATTGATATCGCAGTTTGCTATGCTGTTTTTTTTTTTAACTGAATTTCGTTATTTTTGGTACTTTTAGAGTTTTCAGATAAGTATTATGGATCGACCTGCGACTTACCCTTCAACTATATTCAACGGTATCGCTTTTCATTCGTGAGTTTTGATAAAGGAGATAGTTACTTTCGGCTTTCATCCTGCCACGCAAGGCTGGCCAGAGATTTGACTGAAGTATTTATGAAGTCTGTTTTTGAATGTTGGCAACGGAATGTCTCGCAGGTTTTTCAGTAAGATTTCTTTCAGTAAGATATTAGATAGTTTGGGGCTTCTAATGCTGAGTGTATTTCCCAAATTTGTCCTCAGAGATCTCTGTTCTGCTGTATTTGGAACGAAGTAAAATCTTCCTCTCCTATCATTCCAATATGCTTTTATTGCAATTTTTGCAGCTAGGAAGCTCTATTTTCCAAGTGTTTTCGACATATATCATAGACTGTTCACGTCGTCTTTCCAAAGAATATAGTAGTTTCAGAGATTTTGGTCTTGACACTAATTTTTAACTTGAAAGTGCCATAATTTTTTAACTTTGAAGATGTTTCGACGAAATATCCTCAAAAGTTAAAAATTACGTCACTTTCAACTTGGTACAACTTTTAACTGCATTTGCTGGCGTTTTTTACTTTTGTCGCTTATCCACTTCTTCCTAGGAAGTCCTCATATCAAAAGAGCTGGAGTTTGTGGTCACTGAATTTCATATTTTCTCTAGCACATTTATATTGTCTGTTCATATGATTCTGTAACCTATTTATGCCCTCTTCATTATTGGCTACTTTGCAGACTTTTGTCTCATTCGTAAACGATGACACTGTAGTCTTTTATAGCTTCGTCTATATCTACAACCATTATGTTAAATAGTAAAGGTTAATACTTTTTCTTGTACTTGGTACAACTTTTAACTGCGTTTGCTGGAGTTTTTTACTTTTGTCGCTTATCCACTTCTTCCTAGGAAGTCCTCATATCAATAGAGCTGGAGTTTGTGGTCACTGAATTTCATATTTTCTCTAGCACATTTATAATGTCTGTTTATATGATTCTGTAACCTATTTATGCCCTCTTCATTATTGGCTACTTTGCAGACTTTTGTTTCATCCGTAAACGATGACACTGTAGTCTTTTATAGCTTCGTCTATATCTACAACCATTATGTTAAATAGTAAAGGTTAATACTTTTTCTTGTGTTACAAAGTTAATAACTAGCAAATCTCTGGATTTAATTCTAAACTTTCTTGGGGTCTTTCCTTTAGAAACTTAAAGATCCACGGTCAAAGTTTACTCGTAATACCTGATTTTCCAAGTTTGTGTGGGCAAATAATACATGATTACATTCGTCAAAAGTCTTATCAAGGTCTGTGTCTAATATATCTATGTTTTCCCTTGGCGCAGAGTTTTTCTCCAAGTTGTCTATAAGGTTCGACAAACATTATCTTTCTTCTGTGAATCAGTGTTGGTTTGGGTTAGACAAATCCTCAGTTGAGGTTAGGGTTAGTTAGGTTGATATAAATAATTTTCTTCCTAGGATAGAATTTCCGGTGCTACTTTAGCGTGCGGTCTACAAAGATATCTTTAGTCTACAAAAGAATTTGCGCTGAAGTGACTTGACCCAACTTGAATTTGTGCTGACTTGACTTGACTTTATCTTTGGGGACGAATGTGAGGTCAAAGTGGACTATAAAAGTGGGAATCATGAAGACAAATATTAGTTCACTTACATTAAAACCAAAAATTTAAGGGACAAATAAAACAAACAATTCATTCTATGGGATATAATGCCCGTTAGGTTAATTGAATGCCCGGTTAGGTCAACTGTATGCCCTTGACAAGTGGTTAAGTTGTGATATTTTCGTTAGTTTTAACGAAAATATCACAACTTAACCTAACCAATCGTCAAGGGCATACAGATGACCTAACCGGGCATTCAATTAACCTAACCGGGCATTATGTCCCATAGAATGAATTGTTTGTTTTATTTGTCCCTTAAATTTTTTGTTTTAATGTAATTGAATTTGTAAATATGTTGTAGACCGCACCCTATAGTGTAAAATATCTTTGTAGACCGCACACTATAATAGCACCGAATTTCCTTTATAATTATTCTTTCAAAGCATTTTATAAAGGTGTGACGAAAGTGCCACTGGTCGTTATTTTTCTGGCATATCGTTTTTTCCTTTGTGTGTAGGAGCAATGTTCCCTAACTGTAGAGAATGGAGGATCATTCCAAGGTTTAGCCATGTCAGTAGTATGGGCGTAAAAATGGAAGTGCAGAGATAATGATCAATGTTGCAAAGGGGTAGGTGGGGGTATGTTGCAAAGGGGAGGGGGTATGTTGCAAATGGGTGGGGGTATGAAATGAAGGGGGAGAGGGGAGGGGTCTTCGGGGGAGAAGGGAGGATGACCTCCCCCCAAAGGGTTGCCTTAACCTAAGAGAGGAAGAGAAAGGAGAGACGGAGGAGGTCTTTGGGGAAGAAGATGGGATGTCCTTACCCCCAAAGGGAAACCTAACCTATGTCTTAACCTAAGAAGGAAGGAGAGAGAGTTCTTTATTCCGCCGAAGTTCGCATCATTATGAACCTTCTGAAACCAAGCAGGTCTTATATAAAGGTAGCTTGAGTTGCCAGATACCACTTTTTATTTTAATTGTTCAGGTATACATTATTAAGGTGAGTTGCTAGATACCACCATTTATTTTAATTCACACGAGTTGTCAAAAAATGTTTTTATTTATTAAAAGCAAGAGCAACTTTTCCTTAATGTTATTCAGGAAAACAATTCACTAGACAATTGGCAAATGAAATCGTTCCATTAACATATCTCTTAGATTAATATTCAATTTACCATTCGTTTTCACTAAAACCTTAGAATGTATACCGTCTATTTACTTTTGACAATCCTTGAGCAATTTTTTTCTTAATGTTATTCAGAAAAAAAATTCACTAAGCAAAAGTAAATCGAAGCGTTAACATATTCTCTTAGATTAATATTCAATTTACCATTCGTTTTCATTTATTCTAAAACCTTAAAATGTATAGCGTCTATTTACTTTTGACAATCCTTTCTTCTCCGAATTAAATAAAACACCATAACATCATTGTTTATTAAATAGTGTAAATATATAGAAAATAAATATACATTTGAATGATCAAAAAAACTAAAAATAAAAAATAATATAAGATATACGAAACGTATAATCGTCAAAATGTTAAATATATTGAAAATAAATACATACTTCAACTTCTACGCACAAATTCAAAAATATGAAATACAAAATGTATAACCATCAATATAGCAGTACAGGAGAAATTCACACACACACACACAATTATATTAAATAATAAATAAATTGGAAATAAATACACTCACTTTGTTCTAACTACTTTTGACAATCCTTTCTTGTGATTGAAAAAATCAGACTGCATCAGAAAAATGACAATACATTCCTTATATATATATATATATATATATATATAAGAAAAACTTTATTTTCACTAACTTTCACCTAAAGTGCTTATTGTCATATGGACTATAGTCTACCAATAAACCTTTTCATTCCTTCTTTAAAAGCTTCTCTGAAAAAAACAAATTCTGAGCAGGTGCGCCTCACACTAACCGCAAAACCTGACCGTAAAGGCCCATTTGATCTAAATTCATTCCTTCTCTCCATATTTTCGTCCACTGACTCCAAATGTTATTCCATGTGTAAATTGCATTAGTAATAATAATAGCTAAATCGGTTTTCCTTCTCTCCGAATTGTTCATTTTGACGAGGGTCAAACCTTTCACTCCGCCTTAGACCTACAGTTTTTTATTGTTGTAACCTCTGAAGAAAATTCTCTCAAAAAACTCGGATTGTGCCCCATGTTATCTTTATAACAATAAACCTCTCACGCCAGCACAAGTTCTTTTAAGGAACTCTTTTTACAAAGCATAACCCGCACGTTGTATGAAGAATACAGTAGCTAATAATTCACAATATAGGTTTAGCAAGCATTCAGTCGAAATTTATTACTTGTACAGATGATTTTCAATTTTAATCTTTCCACTTCAATTACCCCTATTAAATTTTCTGAATTCCAATTAGTAATTTTTAAACTTTTTACAGATTATAATATTTAGTAAATAAATTACGAACATACCAATTAGTAATTTTTAAACTTTACAGTATCCCGACTTCTATTGCATAAGCAAAACTTTTAAAATATTCTTGAATCACTAGGTTGAGGGGGAAATTTTCAAGTGATCCGCCGAATCTACCATAGCCACAAGCATACTTATTGTTTGCATACCCTAATGAAAAAAAAATTGTACGAAAATGAAAAGACATTTTATATATATCTACAGTGTGTGTGTATATATATATATATATATATATATATATATATATTATATATAATATATATATATATATTATTTTCTGAATTCCAATTAATTTTTATCTTTTTACAAAGAAAAGGAGCTCATTACAAAACATTATATCAAACCACAAAGCTCATAATCTTTACCCCATCTTTATATCAGCATATTTATTGGGTTGGGAAAACCGAGAAAAGTATGGGTGTAAATATTGTTGTGGTAGAGATTTGCCAAGTGCCAATACACGATATGAGAACTAAATCTACGGAGAATATAGGAATCTTGGGAAAGCTGAGTTTAGTATGGCAGCAAAACATGATAATGCATAAAAATCTTCTAGATTTCCTAATGATGTTTGTGTAATAGGATATTACTGTGCTGTTAATGTCAGAGTAATGAAGAGTAGCGGCGCTAATTTTGTTTCCTGTGGTACTGAGCTGAGCCACTCTGATGAATATATTCTA
>JAJOZX010009666.1:87500-107500 GCA_023014485.1 Bathynomus jamesi | reverse complement strand
CTTCGCAAACACGCCGATAAATTTGGAACGTGTGATTCGTTCACTATTCATTACTCTCTGAAATGTATTCGCATCCATTTTAAAAGTCAGTGATAACGCCCCTAAATCTGTCTCCTTCTATTAGGGCTTGCGACTCGAGGTATACCAGTACACTAATAGGAGCGTCTATAGGCTTGGCGAATTCCAACCTGACTGAGATGTTTTTACTCTGCTGTGGACTTAAATGTGTATTTACGCTAGCAGATAAGTCAGGTGTGATGTCATACGGATAAAAGTTAAATTGATCAATGAATTCTTTCTGTGTTACCCCATTCCCGAGCTCATCACAATGACCTGCAATATGGGCCAGATTACTATATGCTCTCGCGCAAAGAGGTAACACAGTATCTGATGAATAGTCCGTATTCAATGTTCCTCCCAACGCAATGCCATTAACGTGTAGTTATATTTTTAAGGCCGAAATTCTCGAATTTAAAGGCGCTCTTTTTATATTTTCCATTCACCGAAGCATGGTTCTGCATTCCAATTAATATCCTTTTAGGAAGATTTCCCAGGGCGATGTTTTCTATCTGTTTCGATGTCAACCCTGCTGGCACCGTGTATAGTTTGATTTGTACTCTGTTAATAGAGTATTTTACTGTAGCGTTTAGTAAATTTTTCTCAATTTCTAGTTGTTTTGGTGAACTTAATTTCACTCGCCGTACGCGGAGTATGTCTCCATAATGTGAACCACAACGGGTTTTGCTCCCTCTTCTTGATCAGCATCCAGATTTAAGCAGATCTCAGGACTCGTGCGGGTGAGCTTTATTTTCATATCCACCCCATTCACAAGCAACTTCTCCTGGAATGTGAAATCTGTATGCAGACGTCCAAAACACTCGTATATTTTTTTAGAATTTTTAAATTTGTCCTTTATATTACTTTCGTCTTTAGTTTGATAATATCCCTCGGCACTTAAAAAGGTGGCCTTCGCTTCTTTTGAAAAGTTGAGGACATTTTCCAGATAGGCTCGTAGGTGATAGTACCCCGTGCCTGCCGATGTGTTGACCTGATTTAAATATACGTCACACTGGTTGAATATGGAGTGCAGAAAGTTTGTTTCAGGGTATACAGCATATTTGTCATCGCAGTCCGTTCCATCAGAATGGGCTATACGTAGTTTAGCGTACATGTGCACACTGCTTGGATCAAAAAAGTAAGGGCCTGAGCTGGGTATCACGAATTCTATAGGGGCACTCGGGGAACTAATTGTGTTTAAAGGGCTAATTGTAATAAAGTCACTGTGTTCAATAGAAACTTGAGTTGGAGGCATCTCAGAGGGATAGCTCCGATTTACAGCATTGTGAACTACACGGATGGATGAAGCGTGCCATGACGAGTTAGAAATAGTGCCTCCTCTCTCGACAAGTAGTAAACTATGATTCATGAGATCAATGTCCTTAGCTTATATCAGTTAAAAAATGGTCAACCATAGGCTTCATTCGCTTAGAACACTTCTTTATTTATATCCTTTTACGCTTAATGCCACGTGGTGGTAATCCCTTCTTCCGACCAGTCCTCTTCTCCCCACCACCACGCATTTTTCTCTTTGCATCTTTGACGATTTCATCCCGTGCACGTTTTAAATGTTTTTTTAGAGCTTCTTTAGGTTTAGCTCCAGCCAATATGTCTTCTGCAGTGTTAAGACCTGATTGTAGCGCTTTCCTTCCGAAGTATCTGGCACCCCTCTTCAGCAAAGGAACAGCCGTACGTAGTATGGTTGAAAAAATGGACCCAAGTCCACTACCACGCTGGTATCTCACCCCTCGACAGTGCGTCGAAAGTGCAGCTTCACTGTTAAGCTCCCGTTACGGAATGGGAAATTTTTACCCTTAATCGTTCTTATATATATTGAGATATTGGTTATTAGATTAGTTGCGACATTCACATAATGCGGTGTCATATGTAATACTCAAACTCCTTCCTCTATGGTTGGGGATGTGGGCAATGCGCAACAGGCGTGCCTGGGTATCCCAACAAACTGGTGCTCCACTATATTGCTGTAAATATAGCACATGTCTGGGGGCTGAGAGCTTTCACCCAATTTCTCCATCTTCAATTGATGCATTAAGCTGGACAAGTCATGCGCCTCGTGAAATGTCTCTTTGGAAGGCTGCGGGATATCGTCCATCAGTTATAATTTTGGACACTCTTTAGGGTGTACAGACAGGGACGAGGAGGACGGGAGTGTGACGTAGAAATGGTTAGGAGCCATGTTGCATACTATTTAAGCTTAATTATTGCATCAGCTTTTATATAGGTGTTGAAGCTTTCTGGGTACCCTAGCCATTTCACCAGGTACATTTTTCTCTTTCCTGAACCTTTGCTTCCTAAAATTTTCTCAATTTTAAACACATTTTTTCCTAAATTAAATGCCACTTTCTGCAACTCCTCGCGGTAAAAGCCTCCTGCGATTTCTTCCCCATTCAAATCTTCAACGTAATACATCATTATCTCACCTTTAGGTCTCATAACCCTAACTTTAAAAATCTCACGTGTCCATCCTTGCTCAAATCCCTTCGCGAATTTATTTCCCGAACACGACAGCCTTACATAGTCATTGATTTTGAAACGCGCAGAGTGTGGTGGTGGTGTTCTATCTCTTCTCACGTCTGGGCGCGTACCTCTCTAAAATTTCGATAGGTGTTGTCCCAATCGTGCGATGGTGTGAGCGGTTGTATGATGAGGCCAATGATTCCAGAATGTCTAGAAATTTGTGTGTTTTTATGTGTAAAATAGCGGTGCATGCGTTCCTTTGTGGTACGTTGAACTCTTTCAGCTAAAGAAGCCTTATGTATAGAATTGGTAGTGTAATAGCTGATATTAAACTCTGTCAACATGTTCTGAAAAGCACGGCCTATAAATTCCTTCCCCATATCCGTACAAAAATAGCCAGGAACCCTGTTTTCTTTTAACATCAGCGTTTTGGTGGCTTTAGCAACTGTTTCAGGTGATTTATTTTTCAGAGGAATTAGCCACAGATATCTAGAGAATACATCTATTATGAATAGAATGTAGCGGTAACCATCGTTATACACAGAATATCTTTGCATGTCTGTTAAATCTGCTTGCCAAATAGAGTCAATCGAAGCAGCTGTTGTCTTGGCTGTTTTAAACCTTTTCTCACAGGCTTATGAAGCGTATAAGCGTCCTGCTCCGCAGAAATCTCTGAACATCTTTTTTTCCTACTCCGTAAACACTTCTGTACAGTCTATCTACGCCTCCGTAGGAGGCTGGGTTAGAAATGTCATAATAACGTCTTCTCAATATGTTAGCCATTTGCGTATTTTAGAGGCACGTAGGTAGGGTTGACCGTTGTTTAACCTCTTCTTTCTCCTCTTCAAAGATGTTACCGCCGAGGGTGATTGCGTATTCAATTGTGTCACGTGCGTCGCATGTTCCGGTCTTTTATCCTGTTCAGATTTCCTATCAATGTTTTGGGGACATTTATTTGTTGTAGTCTTGCTTTAATATGCTTCCATCCTGATGGTGAGGGCGTATCCCACTTTCTCACCAGATCATGGACAATGTCCACGATATTCGATCCCTGTACCTTTGATCCTTCCACAATGATCTCGCCTGTATCGGTCTGCTGTATGGTATCAGGACAAAATCCCCTCGCGGACAAAATCCCCCATGGACAAAATCCCCCCGGACACAACCCCCCCCGGACACAATCCCCCGCGGACAAAATCCCCCTAAGGCTTTATTAAAAAAAGAAGAATACGACTGACTTTATTAAAGAAGAAAAATTAAAAACACAATAAGAATAAGAATAAGAATAAGAAAAGAGGCTTACAGAAACGGATTACAGAAACACGGGTTACAGAAAAAATATCAAGATGACAATGATTTTGCCTTAAAAATTCGAATGATACCTGCTCTAGCTTTTGTGCCTCCAGAAAAAGTTGTTGATGCTTTTGAACAATTATACGATTTTATACCAGTGGAAGGTTTGCCAATTCTCGATTATTTTGAAGATAATTATATTGGAAGGCCATGCCGACGAGGACGAAGAGAACCCACTTTTAGCATTTCTATTTGGAATATGTACTCAAGAACAATTACAGAACTTCCACGTACAAATAACTCTGTCGAAGGCTGGCATAGACGCTTTGCATCTCTAACAGGATGCTCGCATCCAAACATATGGAAATTTTGAAAAGTTTTAGGGCAAGAAATAAGCTACCAACAGGCATTTATTTCTCAAATTATCGCTGGCTTGCCGACAGAACCGCAAAGGAAGAAGTATAAGTCTTCTTCTTCTCGCATTTTGAAAATTGTACAAGACTATAACAACAGGTCTATTTTTGATTTTCTTAAGGGAATTGCTTTTAATTTGTCTTTTTAAATTTTGAATTTTGTTTGACTTTGTGTTTTTAATTTTTCTTCTTCAATAAAGTCAGTCGTATTCTTATTTGTTTGCCCGGTTAGGTAATTGTACGCCCTTGACGATTGGTTAGGTTAAGTCGTGATATTTTTGTTAAAACTTAATAAAGTCAGTCGTATTCTTATTTTTTTAATAAAGCCTTAGGGGGATTTTGTCCGCGGGGGGATTGTGTCCGGGGGGGTTGTGTCCGGGGGGATTTGTTCGCGAGGGGATTTTGTCCACGAGGGGATTTTGTCCACGGGGGGATTTTGTCCTAGAAGCCTATTGTATGGCTGGTTCCTCATTCAATAGATTATAAAGACTTAAACCTTTATTCCTCAATGTATGTGGGATGGTGCTTTTTAATACATGCTCGATGTTCTGTGTGGCTGACCCCTTAATCTTTGGTTGGTCAGATCTATCGACGGACATATGTCCTATGTCACCATGTCCATCGTTCCCGTGCTGTACCTAATAACCACGGGAATCTCTGTCAGGTTCTTATAATTTTCGTACTCGTGAAAAAATTTCTGCAGAGCTTCTTGGTATAAGATTCTTTTCTCATCAAGTGTTTTTTCACTTTTTAATAGGGCTAGCAATTCGCTTTCCATTCTTTTAAGCCTGCTTTTACGGGGATCTAGATACGTGTCTGGATTCTTTGAACTTTGCAGTGAAGCATACACCTCGTGTGGAATCACTACCACTTTCTTCATTATATTAATCTAGTCAGTAAATGGCCCAAAACTGAAAATAAGGTGGATAGGAATGACCCTCCTCTTTGTACAATAATTCGTTTTTTCTTCCCTACAGTTTGACTTTTACGAGCGAGTGCACGTATTATGTTCTTGTAACGGCGTAGGCGAGCCTTCTGAGGTGGTTTCTTTGATACATTGCAATTTATAATGTTAAGACAGATTTCACAGATACATTTTAAAAGGTCGGAGTCGATATTTTAGTAAACATCTGCTGCATTGCTCGGGCAGTCGACGATAGATTTTTATCAATTCACTGTATTTCTTTAGCCTCTTGTCATTCTGGAATATACACCGTTTCAGGCTCGTTTGGAAATATATTCGTTCTTAGAAGCACCCTAAACGAGTTTCGCGGATGAAGGTCGCAAAGCAAATATCTGTAACGCGGGCTTGTAGCTTCTTTATAAACTTCCAAAAACTTCTTACGTTGATTCCGGAACATGTGATTGGCTAATACCCCAATTTGTGATACATCTCTACGTTGTGCGAATAAGACTAGATATTGTGTATTTAACGACACCGCGCATGTATCTATTTTTGAAAAATAGATTCTGATTGCTGAAGAACACGCTTATGTTAAGATGGTGGGAGAATACTGTAAATGTCTCGGCAAACGATTTATCCATCTCCAACATGAGATCGTCAATTACAATGACTGTATGTTCATTACCCTTTAACGAATTAACGTCATATACACCTTTGTGGAACAAAATATCATCTTGGTACTCGTTGAACACTGATTGATACGTCGAATAGCACCATATAACTTTATGCAAAAATTTTGAGAACATCTCTCCTTTTGCTTTAATGATTTTAAGCATAAACACAGTTTTACCACATCCTGTAGGACAAGATATAATACATGTGGATGGGCTCGTGAACCTGAATTTTTCTATAGAAACCATTTCTAACACGTCACACTCCTAAGTGGATCATTTACAAAATATAATAAATATTTGAGTGACGACCCTTATATTCTACAGTCTTGCTTTTCGCTTCTCCCACAGAACCGTGAATGACGATGAGGTACAACATAATCTTTGATGTATCTATTGTTAACTTATTTATTACACGTATTTGTAAATATATATATATATATATATACACCTTGAATATAATCTTTGATGTGTCTATTGTTAACTTATTTATTACACGTATTTGTAAATATATATACACCTTGAATATTTCGTTTATTAAATAAAGCGTGTTTCAATTTCTCCTTGTTTGTGTGTGTGTGTGTGTGTGTGTGTGTGTGTGTGTGTGTGTGTGTGTGTGTGTGTACAGGAGAAAGTTCTAAGCTCCGCCCATTGTAAGACCAGCAACGTGAGTTATGTTACTACCTGGGCTTTCCTGCGTGCTCAGTTGATCGCAGTAAGGCCTGGACATCAGACGTGTATTCTTCCACGTAGACAGAAAATAGTAATGGCTACCTTTAATATTGCTTGTTCAAAATTTATGAAATGGTATTCTGCAGTGTCAAGATGTGGTGGATACTGAAAAACTCCCTATTCCACCCTCCTTTGATGCTTTTAAGGCTACATTGAACCGTGCGAAGGAGCAAGATGTACAAATACTCTATGGCTATTCTGGTGAGAGCATTGTAGGATTTCGTGGGACAAGTGATATGTTGAACTACGTATGTTGTAGGACTAAACTTTATAAAAGCTTACATATACCGTGAAGTAAAAGAAACAACACGTGCAGAAGAGAAGCAACGGATATGGTTAGTGAGTCTTGTTGATGGGTGGTATGACAAGCGTTATTATGTCATGTTGTATCATACCGAGTACTCGTACCCTGCGACTGAAAATGTAAATCTCGTCATCATGGAGAATCTTCAGTATTTTTATCACTATATTAATATATATCATGACGAAGTTTGTAGTGAGGTTGTGGCTAATGCCCTGTGTGAGTTTTTAACAGATTTTAGAGACGAGTATCGCTTGTTAAACAAAAAGGAAAAATATGGGCATATGTTCTAGGGCGGGTCGATTTTCCACATGTTTTGAAATCGAAAGGTGAATAAGTGCCCAGTAGTTAGGTTTGGTTGAGAAATGAACCCAAAAATTTTTTAGATCAAACGGATAAGGGCCTGCTTGCGGATTTGCAATTAAAGTTTGTTATGGTTTTTAACCCAATTTTCGTCATACGCGATAGGTAAACTCGTCATTTTTGAAGACATAATATTAACTAATTATAGATGTAGCAACTCAATATCATTTTCTATCCCAAGAGGAGACAATGCCTAATGTATATCATGTGTTTTAAGTGTAAAATGATAAAATTTCGTTGAAAAAGCATGCATTTTTGCTAATTTATTCACATATTTTGGCTACAAAACTTGAAAAAATACTTTAAAAAAGTGATAAATCCAAAAAAATCACATGTTCTCATGTAAAAGGAAAAACTATTCATATAAATCATCATAAGATTGAGAATAATGTCCTTTTGACATAAATGCAGGACGCATCTTCCTGCTCAGTACTTTAGTAAGGATACATCTGTGACGAGTTTCGAACCCGTACACGGTATGGGAAGCCTCTGTCACTAATTTCACACTCCTCTCAACACTCTGAGTGAGAAGGCAAGTCTGGAGTGTCTGGCTTAGTGTTAGTGTCCATGAATGACTGGATTTCTTCATCAGATAGGTGCTGTGTGGTAGGTGGTTCCATGACATCAGGGTCAGTGAGGTCGATGAGCTCATGCCAGTGATTTGCATTCCAATTCACCTGTGGAATTTTTTTCCCTGCTTCCTGGTTGCTCTCCATTCTATAAATGAAAAATGAAAATGAAAATATAAATGTAAATATAAATAAAAATATAAATGAAAAATCGTACTCAAATATTGCCGTTTCAATAATACAAACAAATTACCCACTTAAAGTGACAATTATAATATTTTTTCCATATTTTTTGGAGAATAACTCAGCTTTGGCAAAAAAAAAAAAATAATAATTATAAGAAGCGCAAAATTTACCTGTCTGAGAGTGAGTATAGTCTGAAGCCCAAGATTCCTGATTCTGTCTTCATCTTTCACCATGGCATAGACCGTGCAGTGTTTCCCAACCGGGGGCCATATGGCTCCCTGGGGGCCATGGCACATTTGAAGGGGGCCACAGGAAAATGTTATTTGGTAAAATAGAGTTAAATCTGCATATTACCTACTGAAAATAATGCTTATGGGGGCCACGGGAAAAAATAAGGTTCCTAAGGGGGGCCATAAGCCAAAACCGGTTGGGAACCACTGGGCCATAGAGGATGTTCTCAGGTCGGAGGCAGAAAACATTACCCTGGATGTTCTGCTTTACAATGCGTTTCACATCATCAAATGGAATCAGCCTCAGTCGGCTGATAGCAGAGAAGAGGATGCGGGGAGAATCATGCAGTTTAGAGGATGCCTTTATCTCAAACCATGCAGGAGCATAAACTCGAACAAGGTAATGGATCAATTTTTTCAAATTCAGGTTCGGTCTGTTGTCTCTTGTGTACAAACAAAGAAGTCGTATGGCAAGAGTTAACCATCTTGCATGGTTAAGTGGACTAATCTTCCAAGCAGCCCATCTATCATCTACTCTTCCTGATCCGATCCCTCTGCAATACTCATACAGAAGCCTTTGATCATGACTGAGGTTTTTCAGTACTTCCTCTGGAATGTACCCTTCAATGATTGGAGTTTCCACAGCTTCAAACTGTACCTGAGGTTCATCCTGGATATCTTCTGCGTACCTTTGCCCAAGGGGCCCGCTGAAACTTCTTGGGCCAGTTGTCACTCCATCCATTTTTTTGAAAAGATCTGGTGCTCTTCCAATACGTGCTCTACCGTAAAATGTACATTCCAATATGTGCTAACTAACGAAAATATCACGACCTAACCTAACCAATCGTTAGGTCAATTGTACGCCCTTGACGATTGGTTAGGTTAGGTCGTGATATTTTCGTTAGTTAGCATATATTGGAATGTAAATTTTACGGTAGAGCACGTATTGGAAGAGCACCAAAGAGCTTTTAGTGGGAGTTCATTCTGATGCAGTGCGCAACCAATAGTGTGCAGTTTCCTCCCCAGAGTTTCTTCAAGTTTTACCACTAAACACTCTTTCCAGCCAGTGTTGGTTGCGGTATTATCAAGAAGAATGGCTCGGATACTTTCAAGGCTATTATATTCTTCAAGAACACTGAATGTCCATGAGCAAGGACCTCACCAGTGGTGCCTATAACAGGAATTGTTCTGTGGGTCAAGTAGGCGCCAGGAGATTTCTATCTTCATAGGTGAAGGTGAGGTGATGTTCTGCGTCAACACACTTTCTAAGAACAGTTCCCCTTCAGGTGTCTCTATTTCTTTGTAAGTCATGGTATTCTCGTCAACCTTCCCATCCACACCAACACAAATGAGCTGTGTCTTTTTCTCTGATTCCACACCCTCACAAACTACCCTAATTTGGGCTTTGGTCCTGTCTAATTTGCACTTGTCAATTATGATGTGATGACGTCAACTTCAGGTCTCAGTAGGTGTTTGATGTCATGGAGCAAGGCATTTCCAAGAGCTGCGCCCAGATTTGATGAACATTCACCTCTGACAAGTTCCATAGCATATTTGGGAAACTTTAAAAGGTTGTAGTCTCCTGAAGGTCTCTTCCTAGGCTGCCATTCATCTTCTTCCTGAAAATAAATGGAAAATATTAATGCGTTTTCTGTTTATTTATTTATTTAAATTATTTATTATTTATTTATAATTATATATAATTAATGTAAATAAAAGGAAACTAACCCGCCACCAGATGAACTGCTTGTAAGTCCAGGCAACTATGTAGGCTGCATGAAAGATCGTACTAGCTCAACTTCCTCCTGAGGTAGATATGTTTCTGTCTTGTTTGGCCTTCCTGTCTCTTTGGCAGCAGCTGTGTCCACTGAAGACAGCTGGATGCACCCTTAGGACCTGTTTTGGATCGCTGATCACGAAGGTATGCTCTTTCTTCAAGTGGCACCTTTGCATTTCGAGGGCAAACACAGATGATGTGTTCTTATGCACACTTGTCCTTCTTACAGTATACTCTTGAATCACTACAAGGCAAAATATCCAAAGAACAGGAACAGGCAGAAATATCAAAAAGTTTGTCCAAGTTAGCATCCAGATTTCGCTGACACTTGCCTTAGCATGCTTGCGATTAATGTCTTTCACAAGAGTGAGTAGGTCTTTAACCTTTCTGTCAATGGATTTGTCATAATCAAAGGCAGCCTTAGATTCACTGAAGACCAAATGGATTTTAAATCCTTGCTAACTTGCTGCACTAAGGCCCAAAAATCTGCGCCAGGGTTAGCATGATTAAGGTCATAATAGTATTGAATCAGCTGCCTGTAAGTGCTTGGTTTGGTCATTAATACACAAGGACCACCTCCATAATTTTCTTCTTTTCTTCGGGTCAGGTGTCTTGTTTTCGCTTTCGGCATTATTTACACCGGAAAATCTGAAACATAATGAAAAGTGTTAATGCGAATAGCAATATGTAAGAAGATAAGCGTGAACGGTCACAGGAAATATAATATTTTACCATTATTTTTTAATAAAGATGCA
This sequence comes from Bathynomus jamesi, assembly GCA_023014485.1. Classification (NCBI taxonomy): domain Eukaryota; kingdom Metazoa; phylum Arthropoda; class Malacostraca; order Isopoda; family Cirolanidae; genus Bathynomus; species Bathynomus jamesi. The sequence continues at coordinate 96,771 of JAJOZX010009666.1, read as the reverse complement.
TAATTAATAATTATAAAAAATACAAGCAAAACGTTGATATTTATGCTTATAGAAACAAGTTAATAATTTTGGGTTTGCTTTGTTTTGGTTGCGCGTATGCCGCATACGGGACTTTACGCATGAAGCGACAACAGCAAAAATTAAAAAACTTAAAAGCTAAATTTGCATTCTGATCTTTTATCAAAATACATTTCTTTGTGATTTTCACATTTCTTAGATGAAACGACAACTACTGGATGTTTATTTGCTTTCTGGTACCAACTTCGACCACCCCTACATTTTATGTTCCTCTCAAATAGTGCGCCGGATTGTGAAGATGTTTAGTTTGTGGAAATGAACGTGTGGTGAGTGATAAAACATTAAAACCATTATAAAATGTGTTTAGTTCGTGAAAATCCCCTTTGCAAAAATGTGGTGCGTATTCGGGGGAGTGGGAGTGATAAAAACATTAAAACCGATTACTTCCTGTATCGGAAAATTTCTCAAAACACCTGCCCAATATAATGGGATACAACGATTCATGTTGGATCAGCGCCGTACACGTTTCATTAGATTATGGTGTGACTCACTCCTCCCGTCGAACCGTCGCGTTGCATGTGCCTCATAGTTATCTCAGAGCTTGAGCAGAGTGGACGTGCGCTCCTCGAATACGATGGAACTTCCTTTGAGCAGCATTCTCAACGCCGTGTACGATGTGTCCGTGACGAAGTCGTTGCGCGTGTTCAGGCGTAAATCCGGTGTCGGTTAACTATGTACTGGAAACGGATTGTAGACAAACAAACGGAATGTTGTTATTTAAGTGTCGAGGAGATGAATAGAATCTTCGTGATAGTTGAGAAGTGGAGTGAAGATCGTTATAAAATTCCTACAGGTGTAGGTACAAGAAGAGAGCAGATTAGTGACCCCCTCATATGCCGTTGTATGTACGTTGTGTTATAAATAACGATCGCCAAGCACTGATATACGGTTGATGTGTAGAAAATGCTTCTGACAATAACGCTCTTGTCCCTACGCGAAACCGTTTCATCCTCGACAGAATGTTTGAAATCGTCGGATTCCGCAAGCTGAAGCGTGTATTAGACGCGCGTGTTATGGATATGCTTTATTTTGATACGGTTCTTGAATACGCACCGCTCTGCTCGATGGGTTTACCGAGTGTAGGGTTGAACAAGGTGAGAATGGTCTAGAGCTGGACGTTTATTTAAAAAGTTTAGACTCTTTGAAATATCATGAACTTTGGTACAAAGCACTTGATCGGTACAGGGCTGAGCTCACCTACACCGTTCACCCTGAAGAACTATTTCTTTATATAACGAGCAGCTGTCGTAACGACTTAGAAGATTATTTCAACTGTAGCTATGCAGTGTGAAGAAGAGTTCACGATTGAAAAGCTCGGGTCGGTAGAAATAAACCTCGACTGGAAAGGGTGTTTAGAAACTTGTATTGACGTTGTGGCTAACGATGAACTCTTTGTGCGTGCTTTTGATTGTATTCTAGACGTACTTAAAGATAACTTGCCAACCGGTTGTAAAGTGGGAACAAAAATAGTACTGAACGAGATGAAGGCCCTTCATATCGAGTACAGGTTTCCCTATACCTTAAGAGGTGAAATATTATTAAACCGCGGATACTGCGTAATGCAGAGCAATAATGATGTAATTGTAGACTTGATTAAGTGTGTTTAGTTTTTGCGCCGTAAAACAAAGTGAAATGTATTTATATATTTAACATAATTGTGTGTATATATATTTCGCCTGTACTGCTATATTGATGGCTATACGTTTTGTATTTCTTATTTTTTATTTTGTGCGGTAGAAGATAAAGTGTATGTATTTATTTATTTAACATAATTGTGTATATATTTCTGCTATATGATGGTTATATTATTATTTTTTTTTTTTTTATCATTCCAATGTGTATTTATTTTCTATATATTTCCATATATATAATTGTATATATATATATATATATATATATATATATATATATATATATATATATGTTTCTCCTATACTGTTATATTGACGGTTATATTTTTTGATTATATGCATATTCCTCGTTCATATTTCTTATACTATTATTATTTTTAATTTTTTTGATCATTCAAATGTATATTTATTTTCTATATATTTACAGTATTTAATAAACAGAATGATGTAATGTTGTTTTATTTAATTCTTTTGGTTGTAAACAATTATACCAAATGGCTGGTTACGCCTTCTAAACCTACTGACGGATTTCTAAGCCAACTGTTAAGAATTAATTAAATAAATGGCACAATCTGGCAACTCAACCTGAACAAGCCATTTACGTCTTCTAAGCCAAGTCAATAATATAGGCTTTAATTAAAAACAAGCACAATCTAGCAACTCAACCTGTACAAGCCATTTACGCCTTCTAAGCCAACAGTCAATAATATAGGCTTTAATTAAAAAAAAGCACAATCTGGCAACTCAACCTGTACAAGCCATTTACGCCTTCTAAGCCAACAGGCTGATTTACAACTAATAAAACAGCGGCTGGTCGGCTGAAGTGTTAATATGCACTTGGCTCCTGCCAGGTGAACACCTCTCTTCCTTTCTCTCCTTCTCCTGTCTCTCTCTTGGGGGATAACGCCGCCTCCAAGTTTCATGACCCCTTGTTGCACCTGCAACATTCCCCTCCCCCTTTGCAGCATTGAGTTGTTGCATACCCCCTCCCCCATTTGCAACATTGATCATTATCTCTGCACTCTCCCATTTTGCGTCCATACTACTCATGTCCTCCATAGTATGCACAACAGTGACTCTACTGTACTTTTTTACAGTTCAGAAATTTAGTATTCCATGAGTCAGGTCCGGGTGCTGAATATTCTCGTATTTTTTTGTAGAGTACATTAATTATGTCCCTTTCCGAGAGCGATATTCCGGAGAGGATTTTCTCTTGGATCTTTATTATATCTTTGGTGGCAGTTAAAAAAAAGCTTTTAATTTTCAATTCTATCTTTTGGGCTTCGGTCGATTGAACATTGAATTATATTGCTTATTTAGCAACTCTGTCATTTATTTTTGGGTCACTTATGCGTAATCTCCCTTACGTTATTTTAATGGTTCAATATTTTCTGTTGCATTTCGTTTTTCTTTTAGCGAAAGTATAAAAAATTTATTGTTGATGTTGTTGCTGTTGTTGTTGACCAAAATTGTTACACTAAACTCTTAGAGTATGGAATTTGGCAGCTTATTTTGGAATATGCAAATTGTAGGCATCCATTGCAAATTTTAGAGTAACTTGATGTCCGTTAACTTTATTCACAAAACCCTGAGTATTTTGTCCAGCTCTACGTTTCCATTTTGAATTCTTAAAATTATTCAGGGTAAGAAGTGGCTGACAATCGTGGCTTTTCTTTAAAATTTGAGGAAATTGTTCTTATTGCTGCGAATGGATAGCATGGCATCGCACATACCTTCTGCGATCTGTATAGTTTTCTGCGAATTTCCTTCCGACGGGCGTACGAATCTTTTTGCCTCGTTTATACACTCTTAGTCACTAGAGATGTTCTCATTTGCAAAATAGACTTCCAATGATCGTAGCCATTCGGCAGGAGATGGTCCAGTACAAAAATTATGTTCAGTTCTTCGGAAAACAGAAAAAGATAATTCCTCAAGACAATTGGGTTCAGAGTCCGACATATAAATGTAACACGATTAAAATACATTAATTAAGGCACGCTAAACTCTTCTGTACTAAGTATCAAAGTGGAAGGTACATGTAAACACGAAAAGAAAAAAATAGAATACCAATATACTGACCTTAATAACAAAACAACCGAAACCAGAATAATGGATTTGTGTGCCCCATAAATTGTGTTTAAATTAAACAAATACGTAATGTATTTCGCTATATGCAGCTGTATGAAAGATATGTTTATATGCCAAGCATATATATGCCTCGGTGGTGTAGTGGTTAGCGTCGCTGACTACAAATCCATCGGCCCCGGGTTCGAGACCGACGGTAGCCGGCGCGCAGCAAAACCTAGCTGTTCATCCTTCCACACAATAAAGAAAGTGGTTGGTAGATAAATGGGTACCCTAGGTGGCCTAGTGGTTAAGATGCTGGGCTGCTGATGGGGCGTGGTTCGGATTCCACGTTAAACTTTAGGTCTAAGGTGGAGTGAAAAGCTTGACCTTCGTCAGAATGAACAATTCGGGCGGAAGCTAACCAAAGGTTATATAAAAGGATAAAAAGGATGATCAACGCCCACGTCAACATTATGAAAATTTAATATCAGACGTTTTGGAAGTGAAACTCTCATCATCAGTAGCTAAAAACAATAAAATAAAGTTAAAAAAAAAACACATACTATAAAACTAGTGAAAGACTAGTCAGACAGGTACATAATTAACTTAATTTAAAAAGTACTTTTAATAATACACCAATAGATTAAATTACAGTAGCAACTATAATGTCAAGTTCAGTTAACTTTAATTTTAGACAAAATTAAAATAAAACTGAGGCAGATTACAATACTGTATATATATATATAAACTATGTTTAATTTGTAGGCAGAACAAAAGTCATTTAACTTCGGCTTTTGGCTACATATATATACTCGTATATGTAAGGACTCCATAATTCTCAGGTCTGTTTCATTTTGCGAAGTGGTTGAAACTGAGAAATTGTTATGAAATGGGTGGTTGTTACTGTCGCAATGATTACGGATTGAGGATTTGGCTGGTCTACTTAGTAGTAAAGAAGCGACTACTAATGCCACGATGCTCATCGACCCGTACCTTCAGTTGGCGAATGAAGCTGCCAACATATGTGGCGTTACAACCACAATTAAAAGTGTAAACTAGGTTGGAGACGAGAGCATCGGGCGACCTTTGAAAAAGGAGATAATACTAAAATTATTAATAAATATAAATTTAAAATTAATTTGTGGATAAAACTGAGCGAGCAACTGTTTTAAGTCTTTTTCGATCCTTTGGCTGATGTAGCCATAAAAGATCATCGAGATGTATTTCTCGTCTTTGTGAACAGTAGGAACGTGGAGTTGGGGTTTAAAATGGTGATTTAAATAGTATCGACTATGCTTCATAATCAGGTCCTTTGAATAAGAATTAGAGTTAAAATAATCAATTAAAAAACCACATTTCAGAATGAAAAAAAATTAATCAGAGCAAACCTTGAACGCACGGTCAATATTCGAAACTATATAAATCATCATTTTAAACCCCAACTCCACGTTCCTACTGTTCAAAAAGACAAAAAATACGTATCAATGCCCTTTCGTGGCTACCTCAGCCAAAGGATCGAAAAAGACCCAAAACGCTTGCTCCTTCAGTTTTATCCACAAATTGATTTTAAGTTTATATTTATCAAAAATTTTAGCATTATATTTTTTAAACTTAAGGAAAGGTTGCCAAACGCTCTCGTCTCCAACCTAGTTTACCTTTTTAAATGTAATTGTAACGCCACATAACCTTGCGACATTTCATCACCCGAGAGAAACGCATAACGCTTTTACGTCCAAAATTGTTTTTAGGTTGCTAACCCCCCTGCACTCGAGCCAATGGACAACATTTAATTCAGATTTAGCTGATAAACACGAGGTATCATTAGATGGAAATATAAATGCAAAACTACGCATTTTTTGCATTTGTAAAATATACCCCACACCAGGATTCGAACCAGGGCCCTTTGATTCGGAGACCCGAGAGTTGACCATTAGGCTACGATAGGATAAAAGCAGACCATTTATCTAATTTGGATAACGTCGTTAGGCCCGAGTGGCTTCATATTGTCCAAATGTAATGAAATGAGAAACGAAATAGGACTTGAACCGTTTTTGAACGATCCTTTTGATGTATGTTTTCCAAATAGATTTCAAATAGAACTTGATTCCAAAATAAACATATTTCCTCCTTAGAAAAACATGAGAGAGAGAGAGAGAGAGAGAGAGAGAGAGAGAGAGAGAGAGAGAGAGAGAGAAGAGAGATGACAAAAGTAAATAGACACCTTTGTTTTTTTCCAAAATGTTTTGATTTGATTATGAAAGTCAGCAAATAATAAATTTGTTGAGTCAATAAATGGAAAGGGGGAAGGAACACGCTTTTAAATATATTAATTCAATTAATTTGATATTATTTATTGACTTTTAAAGAGTATATTAAATCAAAGTCTTTTTTGAAAAAACAAATGTGCTTGTTTACTTTTGTCATCCTATATATATACTGCACATCATTAAATTTTTTTTTTTTTTAAATTTAAGACCTAAATAGTGGTAAATAGATTTTAAACTCGATCAAAATGTGCGCTTAGACGTGTAAAAAAATGTTAATTGAAATTTCGGCAGTGGAACTCGTGTAAATTTACAAAGAATAAATTATGCAGATTGGAAGTACGACAATGAAATAGAATCAACAACGAAAGAGCTTATAATGGCTGGAAATTTGGCTGCAACAAAAGACGAGTTTAACTTCCATCAAGATCGAATGACTTAAAAAACAGGTTTTAGCATACTCTCCACTAACTTCTGAAGGTGGAGAATGGCAGCTTGTCTCATTCCTGCAGGACTGCGCTTTTGAGACCATCGATGGTTTGGAATTGGCCGTGTATGCCGTGTAGCCAGATATTTTCAATAGGACTACGGGACGTTTCCGAAATTTGGACTGTTTCCTATTTTTTTGAAAATAAGATATTTAATGTAGACTTTTACGCTGATTTAAAAAGTGTAAGTCTTTTTTTTGAGAAATAATTATTTTAAAAGTTACATGGTGTTCTAGTTTACGTATAGCTACTATTTTAAAAGTTACATGGTGTACTAGTTTACCTAAGTTACTGTAGAAAAATCTTTTGTACATTGGCCACAACACAGTTGTAGACTTCAACAACTACTTAAGAGAGGTAAGTAACCTAACTTAACTTAACCTAACCGAACCTACAGTAACACAAGACGTTGAATCTATGTGGAATAAGGCCAAACGAAGGAATAAGAGACAGTCAGGGACTCACCGGCAAATGATTGATACCTCCTTGTGCGAATTCATGTGGCGACAGAAAAATAACGGTCGAAATCTATTCACACAAATACTTAGTGACATAAGCCAATATTACTAAAGAATACAATAACTCTTGTATTCGTTTTCAGTTGTATTTTATAGTTTTTGACCTAATACAAAATTACAATAACAAACATAACTTTTAAAATAATAATTTTTCCAAAAAAAGATTTACATTTTTTTAAATCAGCGTAAAAATCTACATTAAATGTCTTACTGTATTTTTAAAAAAAATCGGGAACAGTCCAAATTTCGAAAAAGCTCCAGAACTACTGCTGGTTAGTCCATCACTGATATTTTAAGCCTCAAAGAACTTCTGCGTATTTTTGGCACTGTGGATAGGCGGGTTGTCCTGCTGAAAGATAAAATCTGGTCTATTAATTTCTCTTCCTTGGTGAAAAAGATCTGCCTTCTACGGTATCTTTACAGAGACGGTCTCACCCATTCGAGACGTCATGATTTGCTCCGAAAGCACTCAAGAACATAGCGGATCCACCATCACTATTACTGAAGATCGCCGGCAACCTTTTCAGGTTATGCTAGTAATATTTGAATCCATCAGGCCTTTCGAAATTGAGTTTCTTCTTGCAGGAGAATATCACACTCCTCCATTGTTCACTCCAGGTTTAATGTTTCTGAGCGAATGATAACCTCTTCTCATTGTGCCCAAATTTCAGCATTGGTTGGTGAAGATGTTTCTTCCGCCACATTATTTTGTCCTAGGAAACATTGAACAGGTCTGGTTGATGCTTCAACATTGCACATATCCTTCAGAGGGCTTGCACAGGCACTTGAATTGGCTTTCACGTAATTTTCTTTTTATTATTTGGGGGGAGGGGGTCAGATTTTCTGGGATCCCATTTACTAAATAACTTTATCCTTCAAGTACTTTCGCACTACTGTGAAGCTTCTGTTGATTTATCGGCTAATCTCATGAAGTGAAAATCCCTCGTCATAAAGGGCATCACTCCATCATTTTTCGTATTCACCGAGCTTCTTTCCTCGCCCCTTGTCTCTTTAGATGTACGCTAACTCAGGCACTCTTTTAGACCTTGCTCGGAGTGTTTTAAACGAGAAATTGGAACATACTCAACTACTAGTTCTATTTCATTCTCGTACTCTACGAGCTGTTCTTGAAAAGGTACGATAACTAAAGACTAGAAATACCAGTTAGCATGTTTTTATTTCGTCACGCGATAAGTTACAATTATGCAGTGCATGAGACTGCGCATTAAATGGTACTAGGTTATATACAGTATATGAAACGTTTACTCGACATCTCATAATGAACTTAGCTTTCTGAAATAAATAATAGCTACTTTCATGGGCGTAGCCAGACATTCAAAAAATTATACGCACGAGGTCAAAAGTTGAAAATAAATCAAACGTCACAAGCAAGTATTTATTTATAAACAAATAAATAAATAAATAATAACGTAATTATTAGAGAGATAAATAAATACACAAATTAATAAAACAGAATACTAGACTTAATTTGAAATTTTAACAATAATTCTGAAAATGACCCGAGTACAGTTTTAGGTATTGTGCGGTTATTAGTTATATAAAAAGCAATATGTAATAATTAGTGTCAATATGCAGATCAAAGTTAATTGCAATATTTCACGTTCTAACATATTACTATTAATGCGCTGCTGTGAATTGATATACAATAAATAAATTCTCACGTATTACCTACTATAAATACTGTAATAACAGCTGGTGACACGGGTTTTGTCTTGGGATAAGGCACACACCAACCGTAATTGTGAGAATGTTTCGCTGACTAAGGTTGTGCGTATAAACACGTATGTATGTTCGTATAAAATGGTAGAATTGAGACGCAGTGATTCTCAATACAATAATATAAATGAAAAGATGGTACCCGGTAACAGGTAGCGAAAAATTTTGTTTGGAAAAAAACTCTATGCACGTGCGTATAATGCGTATGCCTAGTTACGCCACTGATTTAGAAATGTTTATTAGATATTTCAGATATCTGAAAACGTGCTTAAGTGTTTAAAATCTATAAAGGCGTAGAAATTAAACATTTAATTTGTATAATAGGTTTTCTATTCTTTGCCCCAAGGCGCATGCGCATTATGGTTAGAAATATTTAAAAATTGTGACACAGGTTATTTAGTGTTCTCGAAAAGAAGAAAAAACTTGTATTTGTTCATTTATTTCACATAAGTTTACTTGTTCTAAGTGTCTTTCATGCATTTATTAAT
>JAJOZX010009666.1:0-82500 GCA_023014485.1 Bathynomus jamesi | reverse complement strand
GTATGATCACTATAGAAGTGTGATTAAAAAGTTCATGTTCAATACTTAATAATAAGTACTTACCATTAAAAACGGATTTAGTAAATTAAAATATGTCACGATATAGCATATGTAGTTCAGCCCAACTAATTACTAATTTCCGAGAAAAGACTTCGTTTAATAAGTGTGTGTGTGTGTGTGTGTGTGTGTGTGTTCGAGAGATGTTTAATTGAATTTTAGTATTTACACTAAATACTAAAAATACTAGTGTTACATGAAAATACAGTCGTACATAACCAAAACACACTTATTTATTTGTGTAGAAATGATAATGAAACGAGAAATAATTTGAATATTGGTTAAAGCAAACTCAAGAACGTCTATTCATCGATCTTCGTTTTTTTTTTAATAAAATGTAAAAATATGTGGCAACAATGAATTGAAGCAGTCTTCTCTGAGGAACATGAAAGAAAAATGGGTTTGATTTATGAATATTGTTATTAAGAAAATTGGTCTTGATTTGTGAATATTGCCTTCAAGAAAATTGCGGTTGATTTACGAATATTGTTGGTAAAAGAATTCATTGGTTTAAATTGATAAATGATAAATTTGTATGTAGTTTTGGATTTTTGAAATTGGATTTTGTTCGAAAGTTATCGTGAATTAAAAAGTTTTGATAGTCCTTGAACTCAATCTTTGCCAAGTTTAGTTGAAAATTAAGTTGTAATTTCTGTCAAATTTATTTGTTTATGAAGCCCTCCTAGGAAGCTAGGAAGAAGTGGCTAAGCGACAAAAGTAAAAAACGCCAGAAAACGCAGTTAAACGCTGTACCAAATTTGAAAGTTGTCATAACTTTTGAACTTTTGAATGATATTTCGTCGAAATATCATCAGAAGTTCAAAAGTTATGCCACTTTCGAATTTGGTACAACTTTAACTGCGTTTTCTGGCGTTTTTTTACTTTTGTGGCTTAGCCACTTCTTCCTAGGAGGGCTTCATATATTGTGTTCAGTTTTTGGATAATTTTTTAAACATATTTCGCATTTAGTAGATTATTCTTTATAAAGTGACCTTCCACCTCTCAACGGATAATTATAAAACACATTTCCCAATTCGTGTATTATTCTTTATAAAGTGACCTTTCTCTTATCCACTTCCCTTAATATTAAATTATTTCAATACTGAATCAGAATTAGTGCGTGTAAATGTCATGATACTCGAGTCACTGCCGATCACGATTTTCTTCTTTCCACAAAATGAGATTTAAGTCACCGAGTCAAATGAGTCATTTCGCAGAGCGCGGTTCAAGTAGTTGAGTCACTTTTTAGCAAAAGGCGAAAATCGGTAAAAAAAAATGAACTACAACCACTTTCACTTTGAAGCGTCCAATTACTGCCATGAAAAGTAACTCTCATTGCTTCATTCTTTGGCAGTTCATAAGATGTAGTACTTAAAAATGTATGTCCTTACTGTAAAAAAAAAATGGTAACTGTATTCTCTCTCTACTGTCTTTTCAACAGTAAAAAATTTGAATTTCAAATTATCACCTCATTCCCTTGTTTCAGATCATGTGTCCGTTATAATTTTATATTTTCGGTCTTCCTTAATCCCCTTCATCACCTCTATCCTAATCCCCCCTTCTTTACATCTGGTCTCATTCTCCTTATGCACATTAACATCTTTTTACCCCTTTTCACTCGCACCTAATGAAAACCTTATAATATAGGCGATCAGCAGCCGTAATTTAGTGGATAATACCATCTCTACGAGTGAAGTGAAGACACTGAGGTCGAAGGTTCGAACCCCGATGATGCTGGCAACAATAATAATAATAATAAAATATCTCCAGCCAGTAAAGATTATCATTAATCATCATAAGAGTTAGAACATTGAGCTTATTACTAGTAGTAACAGTATAACCCGAAAGCTCGTGCTTCTAATAAAGCTGAGAATGTTAACCTAACATAATACACATATTTAATAAAATACGAGTACCGGTAAATATGAAATTACTCATGAATACACTCGTACATATTTTCTTAAAGTAACGTTACCGCGACAAAATTCTGCTAAATTACTTTAATAAAACCCATAACCTTTGGTTATATTAGAAAAAATAAAATAAAATTTGATGCAGTTTTAATTTTCATTATCGCTTCAGCAAAACTTCAAAGTTTCGTTGTCAAAATTTGAAGGATTTCCCGTCACTGATCATTATTGTTGGTACTTTACAATTTGTTATTCTGACATCACTTATCAAGTACCGGGTGTCTCAAAATAGATGGAACCCATTGACATGATAATAATTTATTACTCAGAAAATAAACTCCAAAAAAGATTACATTTCCTGGAAGCTGATATGATAACAATTAAAAACTGAAGATTTGAGGTCTCTAGATCAAAGGATACATTTATTAGAGCACATGTTCCAAATGACCGCCGTTGCGCTGCAGACACACTTGAAGCCGACGAGCGAAGTTGTCAATCACCCTGACACCCTGCACAGAGTGCAAGGGCCTCTGAAGCACCTCGTCTGGGGCTTGTGTGCCCCAGAACACATTGTTCTTGCTATTGACATACCCACTGAGCAAGAAGTGTGCTTCGTCGCTGAACCAAACATCATCAAGAAAGTCAGGATCCTCTTCGATCTTGTTCTCGAACCACCGGCACATCACAACACGTTTTGCCATGTCAGCTGGTGTGAGTTTATGCTTGATCTGGATCCTGTATGGGTACAGCTGAAGATCCTTGATCAAGATTCTTTGCACTGACGCACGTGAAAGACCCAGATCTTGGCAACGTCTTCGGATTGACTTTTTCGGACTCCTTCCGACAGAATCTCTCACCGCATTCACATTGTCAGGAGATCTTGCAGTCACCTTCCTGCCAGATCTGGGTGTTTCTGCTTTCTTGTTGAGATTGTTTACTGATCCTGTGGCTTGAAATTGTGTGCCCAACGATAAATTTGGCTTTTCTGGGGATAATTGTTGAAGTTGAACTTCCTGCGAAATTTCGCTTGCACAGTTTTGAATGATTTCGTCTCCAAATAAGTAGTGACGCAAAAAATTTTTTCCTCCTTTGTCCAAAGCATTTTGATTGATAATTATTAGTTGTTATCGTCTCCTCTCTTCAAATCTGAAAAAATAGAATGAGAACATTAATATTGGCAGAATTATTAGCAGTGACATGGGTTGCATGTATATTGAGACACCCTGTATTTATCAAATATGAATATTATGATGAATTTATTCGAGCATGACTACGATCCCTTCGTGTATTTATTTATTTAGAAATATATACAGCTTTCATAGACGAGTATAATTTCATTCTTATATACAGATGCTGTATAGAGTTGTAAACTGCTTTTAGCGAGCATGCGCGCTTTACAGGCCGCTACCTATTAATTAGATGTAATTATATAAAAGATATGACAAGCGGTAGCTCGCTATCGCCCTCCGGATTTTTTTTTCACTACTTCATTTTTTTATTGGTTGTAGATTTAAAATTATATTATATGAAGCCCTCATAGGAAGAAGTGGCTAAGCGACAAAAGTATGGCGTGCCACATATATCTCATATATATGGCATATCACTGGATGGTACATATCACTGGGTGGACCTGAGAATTGCGACGCTGAATGTTGGAAGCATGACTGGCAGAGGAAGAGAGATTGTGGAGTTGATGAAGAAGAGGAGAGTTGGGGTGTTGTGTGTACAAGAAACACGCTGGAAGGGGAACAAAGAAAGAGAACTCAGTGAGGGATATAAATTGTTCTACAGTGGGGCGTCGGTTGAGGGAAGGAATGGTGTGGGTATTGTATTGGCGAAGGAATTGAAGGATAGCATAGTGGAAGTAAAGCGAAGAGGAGATAGACTGGTGACTTTGAGAATGAATTATGGGAAACATGTACTCAATATAAACAGTGCATACGCACCCCCAAAGTGGATGTCCGGACGACGTTAAGGAAGCATTCTGGAGGTTATTGGAGGAAGAAATGGAGAGTATTGCCGAGGACGAACGAGTGGTGTTGGGCGGGGATATGAATGGACACGTTGGTGATCATAACGATGGAGTGGTCAGAGTGCACTGTGGTCATGGCTATGGAGAGGCAAACGTGGACGGTGAGAGAGTGTTGGATATGGCTGTATCGTTTGATTTAGCGATTGTAAATACGTTTTTCAGAAAGAGGGAGGAGCATGTTATTACGTACAAGAGTGGAGGCAGAACATCGCAAATTGATTTCATACTGTATAGGAGGGCGCAATTGGCCGAGGTGAGGGACTGCAAAGTTATTCCAGGAGACCATGTGACGCCACAACACCGGTTGGTAGTCATGGATGTGATGTTGAAAAGAGGAAGAAAGACCCGAGGAACAACAGTGAGGAGAATTAGGTGGTACAAACTGAGAGAGGAGGGGAAGAAACGGGAATTTAGAGAGAGAGTGTTGAGTGAAATCCATGTTGATGAACAGAATGTACAGGATTGGTGGGTACATAATGCGAATGTCATGAGAACGGCAGGTAGAGACATATTGGGGGAAACATCAGGTAAAGTGTGGGAAGATAAGGAAGGATGGTGGTGGAGTGATGAGATCCAAAGAGCACTACGAAGTAAGAGAGAAACTAAGAAGTTATGGGAAGAATCGAGGAGTGAAGAGTGTAAGGTAGTATATAAAGAAGCAAAGAAACAGGCAAAGAGAGCAGTGGCGAGAGCAAAGGCGGAGGCATATCGGCAGATGTATGAGGATTTAGAGGATCGTGAAGGACAAAAGAAGATATACAGATTGGCTAAGAGCAGAAATAGAGCGACAAAAGACTTTACACAGGTAAAACAAATTAAGGGAAGGGAGGGGGCGGTGCTGCAAAGAAATGAAGAGATAAAGGATAGATGGAAGGAATATTTTGAGGAATTATTAAATAAAGAAAACCCAAGATCTTTCTATGAGGATGGATTACCAAATGTAGCTATGACAGAACAAGTGGGGAGGATGGAATGAGTCGTGCTCTGAATAGGATGAAAAATAACAAAGCGACTGGTCCAGACGAGATACCAGCCGAGGCATGGAAGGCACTGGGAGATGAGGGGGTGGATCTGGTGTGGGATCTAATGCAGAAGTTGTTTGACCAGGAGGTGATTCCGGATGAGTGGCGGACAGCATCATAGTGCCTATATTCAAAGAGAAGGGAGATGTACAAGATTGCACGAAATTATAGAGGGATCAAGCTAATATCACATACAATGAAGATATGGGAGCGAATAGTGGAGAGTAGGTTGAGAGACGAAGCGGAATTGTCAGTGGAACAGTTCGGATTTATGCCGGGAAGGAGAACGACAGATGCAGTTTTTGCATTGAAACAGTTGGCAGAGAGGTACAGAGAGGGGCAGAAGGCGTTGCACATGGTTTTTATTGACTTGGAGAAGGCATATGATAGGATACCACGGCAGGAAGTTTGGAGATGCTTAAGGGAAAAGATGGTACCGGAGAAGTATGTTAAACTGATCAAGGGGATGTACAGGGGAGTAACAACTAAGGTGAGGAGTAGCGTGGGTGTGTCAGAGAGCTTTGGTGTGGAAGTTGGTCTGCACCAAGGATCAGCTTTGAGCCCCTTCCTTTTCAATGTGGTATTCGATGTGTTGACGGACAGGATTAGAGGGGAGGCGCCGTGGTGCATGATGTATGCAGACGATGTTGTGTTGAGTGGGGAGACGAAAGAGGAGGTGGAGCAGCAGTTGGAAAATTGGAGAGAGGCATTGGAAAGTAGGGGATGAGAATTAGCCGAAAGAAGACCGAATATATGAGATGTGATGTGCAGCAGGACCGAGGAGGGAAGTGACATTGAGTGGAGAGCGTGTTAAGACGGTGGAGTATTTTAAATACTTGGGGTCAACAGTGGATGCAGAGGGGGGAGCAGAGAGAGAGATAAACTGTAGAATACAGTCGGGGTGGAAGAACTGGAGAGACGTATCAGGGGTGCTCTGTGATAAGAGGGTCCCAGTGAAACTGAAGGGAAAGGTATTCAAAACAGTGGTGAGGCCGGCAATGTTGTATGGAATGGAGACTGTGCCAATGAAGAAGAGCAATGAAAGAAAAATTGATGTGGCTGAAATGAAGATGTTGAGATGGATGTGTGGAGTGACGAGGAGGGATAGGGTCAGAAATGAGCATATAAGAGGAACAGTGAAGGTGGCGGAAGCATCTAAGAAGGTGCAGGAGGCCAGGCTGAGGTGGTATGGACACGTCAGGAGAAGAGAGGAGGAGTATGTGGGGCGCAGAGTGCTGGAGATGGAGTTGCTGGGACGGAGAAGAAGAGGAAGACCGAAGACGAGATGGAGGGACTGTGTGGTGGCGGACATCAGGGAGAAGGACTTGGAGGAGGACGTGGTATACGACAGAGGAGAGTGGAGAAGACGAACCAAAAACAGCGACCCCATGTAAAGATGGGATAATAAGCTACGGAAGAAGAAGAATCACTGGATGGTACAATCGTAACCACCAATACTTTATAAAATATCGGTAATATAATTACAAAAATTGTAATGAATCGTAACTGCAAATCGATGAAAGAATGGAGCTTAATATCCCAATTAAATTGTGAGTCCTTTCGGGCTATCCAATCAATCACAAATGTAAAGAGAAAAAGACATTTTGTTTTCATTTTCTCATGTTTTTTTTAATTATATTATATGAGGCCCTCATAGGAAGAAGTGGCTAAGCTACAAAATTAAAAAAACGCCATTACCCCCCTTTACCACCACCCCTCTACTCCATTACCCCACCCCCACTCCCCCATTACCCCCACACACAAAAGCAAAAAAGCCATTACCCCCACTCCCCCAATTACCCCACCCCCTTTCCCAATTACCCCCACTCCCCCAATTACCCCCCCCCTCTCCCCATTATACTGCTTCCCGCCCTCCGGGCGGGTAGCAGTATATATCACAGTATAAATGTGAAGCTCAAGATTTTCACGGCTGCGTTCTTTTCTGTGGTTTTATCGCGGTGCTGGGGCCTTCGAACCCAGTAACCGGTGACCTCGGATCGGGAAACTTGACAGAGCACATCGTCAGCTCATGGGCTATCAGTTGGTGGTGGTTGCAGAATTTTCTGATGTGCCGTTGAGGCTGTGTACGGTTCCGAAGAAAGCGGACACACACACACACACACATTTTAGCTCAATAGTACATAGGATTATAAGATTTTTATACATTTTTATAATAGACTTAAAAAACTAAGAGGAACTTACAGACTAAGACATATACTGTACTTACAGTATATTAGGAGCTAAATATAACGAATAATGAAACCAGTATAAAACTAAGGAACTTACAGGCTAGGACATATACTTTCATTAGACGCTTAGTACAAAGAATATATAATGAAAATGTGGTAGGTATGGTGAAAAGTGATAGGAAAAATTTTTAGTAGAAGGATAATGAGATTTTTAGCAATGCGCGAGAAGGGAGTGCCTTCAGTAACTTTGGAATTTAAGTTTTAATCGCTTTATAAAAGGTGATAAAAGGCGAGAGATCATTGATTGGGTTAAATTCATTCGGTAGATTGTTCCATAATTCCACCGCTATATACAGTAACTAAGAATTTCTAGTACATTGAAGAGTATAGTTTGCCTTTGAGATATATTCACTCTCCATATACCTTGTTTGAAGTTCGTGACGTATCTGATTATTCATTATATTCTCGATTAATATGGTCGGAGGAGATTGTTTTGTAACCCTGAACATTGGGGAGCGCATCTATATTTCAAATGTCTTTAAATTTTAATATACGCAGTTGCTCGAAGATTCCAGATGTAATATTGAAGTCTGGTATTAATTTCTCTTTTGCGATGAACAGGAAGTTTGTTCTGTTTTTATTTAAGGATAATTTATTCGCTTTGAGCCAGTCGCATCCTCTTGCGATGTCTCTCTTTACTATTTCGTTAAGGGATGTGAGATCGCTGTCTGAGCAGAGATGGGAGTAAATACTTTGAATGTATTTAAATACTAAATACTGGCGAGGA
This sequence comes from Bathynomus jamesi, assembly GCA_023014485.1. Classification (NCBI taxonomy): domain Eukaryota; kingdom Metazoa; phylum Arthropoda; class Malacostraca; order Isopoda; family Cirolanidae; genus Bathynomus; species Bathynomus jamesi. The sequence goes on along the minus strand of JAJOZX010009666.1, from coordinate 74,503 downwards.
TTCTAATTAAATACAAGATACATTACACTTAACTGTAATTAAATACTAAATAAATTACTGTGAAAATGTATTTAAATACATTGTTAGATTATCTTAATTTACATGATCAGTACAAGACATAATTACATTACATACAGCCTTACAATTTACAAAATAAAAGTTAAAAATAGAACATTTTATTGATGTTCTGTTACTCCAAAAGTGGAATTTTTTAATAAAATACGAGGGTCACTCAATATATTTTACCCCACCTTTTTTTTTCTTTCCAAGTTCCCTTGTAAGTTCCAGAAATTTTGTACACGTTTTTATTTTTCCACATAGTCTCCATCCTTTTCTACGACTTTCCTCCACCTCGAAACAAGGGCCTTTATTTCTTGCTGGTAAAAGTCCGCTGGGTTCCGCTGGAGCCACCTCTTAACCTCCTCAACAACCTCATCGTCACTCAAACTTTCTTCCATGAATAGCATCCTTCATTGGCCTAAAAAATAGGAAGTCTGAAGATGCCAGATCCGGGCTGTATGGAGGGTGGGGTAACACAAGCGCATTTCTGTGATGGTCTCTCTTGTTTGCAAACTGTTGTGTGGTCTTGCGTTATCGTGCAAAAGAAGGACGTCTTCCAGTTTTCTCTCCGGTCGAACTCACTTTATACGTCTCTGGAGTCTCTGTAGGGTAGCAATATATGCCTCTGAGTTGAATGTTTGTCCTTTCTTCATAATGTCCACCAGAATCACCTCTTTAATGTCCCAGAAAATGGTGGCCATAACCTTTCCTGTAGAGGGAGCCATTTTGAACTTTTTCTTGCGTGGGCAGTCTGCGTGATGCCACTCCATGGATTGGCGTTTTGTTTCATGTTCAAAGTGGCTTACCCAAGTCTCATCCCCAGTCACAATTCGTGAAAGGAAGTCATCCCCTTCTGTCTCGTATCGAACCAACGACTCAGAAGCAATTTCTTTTCTTTGGGCTTGTGATCTTCAGTCAGTTCGCGAAGAACAAACCGTGAACACACTTTTGGGATCCCAGTTGCTGAATTATCGTATTCACAATTCCTTCACTAATTCCTAGCTCCAGTGATAGCTCCTTGTATGTGACGCGCCGATTTGATCGAATGAGGCTGTTAGCACGTTGTACAGTGTGAGATGTCACAGCCGATGCCGGGCGACCGCTGTGTGGCTCATCATCGAGGCTGGCTCTCCTTCTCTCCGATGATCTCACACATTTAGAACAGTGTTCAACTGTGCTTCGATCAACAACAGCATCTCCGTAAACGTTTCGTAGACATTTGTGAATATTTCCCACTGTTTCTTTCTCTGCGGTTAAGAACTCGATAACAGCTCTCTGTTTACGACGCACATCACTGTCAGACGCCATTTTCGAAACTGCGTTAACTATCGGTTTTATACAACGGCGTTTAAAAGCGGTTTTATACAAGGAGGGGGAGGTTCAAACTGGAAAAATCCGGTTATGTGAAGCGCAGAAAATTCAAACTTACAGCCCAAAAGACATTTCAGCCCCATGGTCTATTATTTAGCTAAGAAAAAAGGTGGGGCAAAATATATTGAGTGCCCTAGTATTAAAAATTATTTTGTAATAACTGAAGAGATGATCATCAAGAAAGTAGATAAATAAAAAATATGCGAGTCTCCTGGGTCTGATGCTATACACCCCCTAGTACTGAAGAAATTAGCCATAACTTTAACTAAACCACTAGTAATTATCATAACACAACACTCAGAACAGGTAACCATTAGTAAGTAGGTAAGATGAATGGATGGACGGACGAGGACAATCTACATATTTGCCTTCATTAGGACTAGGCTCTCGAATAGTGTATCAGACAATCTTCCTCTCCTAGGTGAATGAACAAACCCAGTGTAAATATAAATACAATAGTAGTAAGCTAATTTACTCTCAAGGAAGCATGTGTTGAGAATGTTGTGGTGTGTGGTGAGAATCTTTTGTCATCGCCACGACGTGGTCCCACGTCCTCTTTCAAAAAAATGTAATTGAAAATGTATTTGAAATATATTTATTTATAAAAAAATACGTTACTTTTCAAATGTATCTAAATATGTATTTAAATACTCGAAAATAAATGTATTTGTAAATACAGTGTTTAAATACGTATTCGAGTAATGTCAAATACATTACTGCCCATCTCTGTGTCTGAGTATATCAGGGAGGTGTCATCCGCATATTGGAAGCGTTTCCCGTTGTGAGAGTCATTTATGCAGATCAGAAATAGTAGGGAGCCCAGAATGCTTCCTTGTGGAATTCCATGTGTGATTTTTAGTTCGGCGGTGATGTTATTATGTTTGATGTATTGGTTTCTGTTGTATAGGTATGATTTAAACCAATTTAGAGCAACGTTATTTATGCCATAATGAGATAAATTATGAATATGTCGCGGGAGAGTGTATCAAAGGCTTTTGATATGGCCATAAGCAAGCGAACAGAAGATTCTTTTTATATGCACGTCTATTACGGATGTAATCGCGTCGCTCGTTTTATGGCCCTCCCTAAAACCAAATTGATACTTCGATATGAGGCTATTTTCCTCGAAATATTTTGAGAGCCTCGTGTACACAAGTTTTTCAAATATTTTTCCTAATGTGGGTAAGATGGATACAGGCAGATAATTTGAAGGCAGTGATTTGTCTCCTGATTTGAATATTGGACAAACTCTTGCCTTTTCAAGTACGTCAGAGAAAATACCATGACGGAGAGAATAGTTGAATAATATTGATAAAGGGAGAGATAAAGTATCTGAGCAGTATTAAAGACAGCATTTGGAATAGAACCTACGTGACAAGATTTGTTTTTAAGGGTGGAAACAGCCGTTTTGACACCTCTGGGAGAGATAGGAGAGGAGAAAATATGAACTTCGGAGATTATCAAGATATTCTTCGTAGCTGCGTGAGATCAGCTGTATTTTTTCTCACGGTAGCAAAGTACTTATTTAGACGATTAACTATATTTAATGGTTCGTTATAAACGGTATTATTTATTGTTATATTTGTGGGAAAACAACTTTGTTCTTTCTTTCATTGATAAGTTTCCAGTGTTTCTTAGAATCACCTTTGTATTCCTCAAATTTATTGCTGTAGTACTCTGATTTTGCTTTTTGCTTAGGGTATTTAGTTTGTATCTGTAATTGGTATAAATTTCTTGGGGAATTGTGCCTTTTTTGACGTGTTTATAGATTAAGTGTTTTTGCCATATAGTTTTTACGAGAGGTTTATGTAACCATGGTTTATTTTGCCTTTTATGGATCGTGTTTATAGTACTCGCAAGACAAAGCTCGTTGACTGTATCGTATAGTATGTCTGAGAACTTAATAATTTTTTAATTTATGTCGTCAGCCCCTTCGAGGCCTTCGGACCTATAATCTATTGAGTCTAATTTCTGTTTCAGATCTAAATTTTCATTTATTTCCCTGACTTTTATTTTCACGCGATCTGTTTCCAGGAGTTTATGACCCTCATTTAACACTAAGACAGCCAAAATGATCAGCGATCTCCAGCAGAAGTATACCGGCTGCATGGTTCAGATGACCTCTACACCATATACAGTATACAGTATATATATTTTTTTTATGTAAGGAGGAGGAGACTAAGGGCGAGTGTCCGCAAAAGTGACCCCTCCACAGAAGAAGGAGAGAGCCAAAAATAAGGTTTCCAAGGCTCAATGATGGTTTTTTTTTTAATATAAATTTTTAAAAGATTGTGTAGTGTGTAAGATGCATATATGTGTAGTGAGGAATAGAGGGAGATGCGTGTGTTTGAGAGCATGCTGGGTTGCTCACAGGGTAGATGAAACACGAAAAAGATCAGCTGACGAAGACGGTGACAGGAAAAACGGGGGTTCCAACACTCCCTGTCTCCTGCCTAACATCCCTTCTGGAGTACTTCCTTGGTTGATTGGTGTCTACAATCTCCTCCTTCCGATATATGATATATTAAGGTCGAGTGCTCTATAGGAGTCGTAACACGTGTAGCTCGCGTAATGGCTGGGCAGAAGCCATATGTTACCATTCTGTTTGAGTTTTTGGGGTCGCTACGTTTATTGCATTTTAAGAGATCGGAATTGAAGTCGCCCAGGAAGATTGCTTTATGCCGTTTTATATTACTATGATTTGAAATAAAGTCAATATTCTCCAGGAAATGGATAAAACGTCCATTTGGAAGGAGGTAGATACCAATTATATTTAACTTAGTATTTTTTCAGGGTTATATTTACGGTGCATGTTTCAACAGAGTCAGACATTAATGTAAGATCAGTGATTTGTGTACATGGAATGATCTACGTATGTAAATTGAAAATCCGCCCCCTTTATCTGCAGTCACGCTATGACTGAAAACTTTTATACCCATCCAAGGGTACAAGTCTTTAGTTGTTTCTTTTATTTATGTTTCCGTGAGGACTATGATAGAGAATTGTGTTTCGATTAATTGTAATGAATTCTGTAGCTCTTCAAAATTAGCAGGTATGCTTCTCATGTTCAGAGTTAGTATCATAAAGACACTGAAATTCAGATGGTTGGAACCTATGCATTTATATCGTAATAAACACTCTCAGAGACAATATGTGATGCATTAAAAAAATCATTATCGTCTTTGTGTTTATCTCGGAACAATTCTAAAAGGCTTGGAAGGTTTTTCAGGGACGTATGAGACATAGTTAGGAATTTGACTAGGAAGATAAAGCAATAAAGCTTTAGAGAAGCTGAAAAGAAAGGAAAATTTGGGCAGGATATTACGGATGAAGTATATAGAAAGACACTTTTCCGTTTGGGAATCGTATATTGATTAGAGTCTTCCGACAGTAGAATGAGTGAATGAAAATAATGGTACCATAAAAATAATAGTAGTCTAAGTAATAACAACAAGAGTAGTAATAATAAATAGTGATAACTAATTAGAAATGATTGATGATCATAATAAAAAATAATAAAATAATGACAAATATAAGTAATGATGATAGGAAATGATAAAAATTGACAAATAATAATGATAATTAATAAGCAACAAAATTGACAAGATGCATCAGGCAGGCTCAGTTACAGTTTATGGTAGGTTTTGAGTAAATCACTGGGATAGCGGTGATTTTGATCAGATAGAAAACTAAACATTAAGAAGCTCATCAGGCAAATTCAGTTACAGTTTATGGCGATACAGTTTACTAAAATGTCAGTAAGTAGGACAGTAGCAAAGTAATGATAATAGCAATAAATATAACAACCATAACTACAATGGCGGAAATAAAGATAATACAATATACTCGTTTTATTATTAATTTATTATTCGTTAATTATTGATAAATAACACTGGTCAACAAAGATTTTTCATCAGAGTAAATTTTGTAGTGGCTGGATAGCATTTTTCACGCTGATTCCAAAACTGCATTCAGATTTTTTCTAGCACGTATAGTTTTCAAGATGAAGGCATATATATAACTACACAGATTTAACCATTTTAAATAGGCAAAATACTAATATTTCAACATTTGATTGTGTTTATTTTATTGTGTTTTTTTAGTTTATTCATCTTATTGATTTCAATTATCTTAATTATACATCTTATGTATTTCAGGTGTGAGCTTTTACGTCTAGCAGCATTGTGATTCAGGCAACAACGCCGTGCTTTGTGTGTCAAAAGATCAGTCCAGTCCAAGAACTTGTTGTGTCAAGTTGGTGTACATTTTTTTTGAATTTATAGTTTGCTCAGGTCAGTCAACATGCCTCGACACAATGTAAGAATGACTCCTGAGAGCAGTTCTTTTGCATAATGGTAATATAATGCCATCCATCCCCATTGCCCATTCCGTCCATCTAAAAGAGACATATGACAATATGGATATACTACTTAAGGCAATCAAATACGACAGTCATCAATGGAATGTTTGTGGAGATCTAAAAGTTATAGGAATGCTTATGGGTATGCAGTCAGGATTCACAAAATTTTGTTGTTTCCTTTGCCTGTGGGACAGTCGCGCCACTATAGAACATTACACCAAAAGTGACTGGCCACTTAGGTATACATATGTCCCAGGGATAAGCAATGTCCAGTCTGTCCCTTTAGTGGATCCCCAAAAGATCTATCTGCCACCTCTTCACATTAAACTTGGTTTAATGAAGAATTTTGTTAAAGCAATGGATAAAGTCAATTCTGAAGGGTTCCAATACCTTTCAAGGAAATTTCCGAAGGTTACTGCAGCAAAATTGAAGGAAGGAATTTTTGTTGGGCCACAAATAAGGGAGGTTTTGAATGACACTGAATTTGAAAAAGTCCTAAGTCTGCTGGAATTGAAGGCTTGGCTGGCGTTCAAATGGATATGTGAAAACTTTCTTGGAAGCAACAAGTCACCTGCGTATAAGGATGGAGTCAAGAACCTCCTTGATGCCTTCAAAGAAATGGAGTGTCGAATGTCGTTAAAAATTCACTTCCTGCATTCCCACTTAGATTTCTTTCCTGAAAACCTTGGTGCAGTGAGTGACGAGCAAGGAGAGCGCTTCCATCAAGATATTCAGATGATGGAGAAGCGCTACCAAGGATATTGGAATGAAAGCATGATGGCGGACCATTGTTGGATGCTGTATCGTGACAATCCAGGCCAAATTTACAAAAGGAAATCACACTCACAGCGCTTTATATAAAATAATGTATATATTCTTTATTTATAAGTACATTGAATAAAGTATATGATATATTTGTTGTTTAGCATTCCTAAGTGTGATCTATACATCCATAAATTTTCTTATAGCAATATCAAAAACTTAAAAATATCAAAACCAGTGTATCTATATAACTATACGTGCTAGAAAAAAGATAAAACCAGATTCGGAATCAGCGCGAAACATGCATTAAGAAAAGTGTGATAATGTTTGTGATGATTAAAAAAAGTTTCATTTTGTTGGCCAGTGTAATTGATATCACCAACCAGTCAATATTAACCAATTAATAATACAACATACTCGCATTCTTATAATTATTTTCATTAATTTTTGTAGATACACCAACTACAACACTGAACCAAACAATGGCAATACTAAATATTAAGGGGTTCCTACTTCAGAGCATATAGTAATAAACACTAGAATATACTCTTATGATTATCATTATCATCATATTACTGGGAGATCTATTGGTGTGGCCCTGTGGGTGAGCGTTTGAATTAATTGGGACGGAGGCATGAAGTTATTTGGATCAAAATTCATTTGCATTAGAAAATTAATAAAGTCATTACGAAGTCAGTGATCTCTTTATATATATCGTCTCGTTGGGAGGGAAGAACTTCACGATCTCACCTGGGAAGTCCTCCTTGAAATCTCTCATCCTTTTGAAGGTTTCTCTTATAGCTGGTTAAATACGAGTTAACGGAAATTCTTGGTCTCACCTGGATGCACACGTCTACGAATTCCCTTTTCACGTCTTTATTTCGGGATCACCCAATCCTGAGAGGTCGTGTGGCGTTGTTCTCCTTTGGTCGACTGAGTTTAGAGGATTCTATGATGTCTGTTGGCTTAACATTTATTCGAAAATTTCTCCGCAAAACCTAGGTTGTTTTATGCTTCAGGTCTTCATTTTCGCTTTCAGCAGGTGTCTTTAGCCCACTAATTACCATAACATTCTTATATTGGGCCTGTTGGAGGTGTTATATTCTCTCTTCCAGTTCCTCTGATTTCTTCTGGAGGGTTTCAGCTCTCTCCTTAGGCTTAGCGGATTCTTTCTGCAAGAGTTCAACTTTCTGGCTGAGATCCAACTTGCTCAGTGAGCGTCCGCGTATCCCATGGAACTCGAAGAGCTTGCGGTTATCATTGTTTAACCCTGTTAGCAGTTTCAAGGCACCAGTTCACTGTTGCCTTGCACCACGGCAGCATCACCTGTGGAAACAGATGGATAAAAGGGAGATGTGGCACCACCGCGTTGGGTCCAGCAGTTGGGGGATGGGGATGTCACTCTGAGTAGAGGAACTGGCACGTCGTTCGTGGCAAATTGGTGGGATGAGTTTAGGCGTTCGCTCCGCTCTTTGGCGATAGGTTGGTAGACATACGGTTCTTGCTCCCTTTACCTATTTTGATTTTGAATTTACTGTAAGATTTCTTATGAAATTGAGACAAAATTTTATAGGTGTGTGTGTGTGTGTGTGTGTGTGTGTGTGTATATATATATAATATATATATATATATATAATATATATATATATATATATTATTTAAATTGTGCCTAAAACACTGCGCTTAGTTTTACATGCAGATGAGAGAAAGCCGCAAGATCTGAACTTACACGAGCAAACAAAAACATGTCCTTCCTCGGCGAAAGGTCACATCCGAAAGTGCCAGTATTGTATTGGTGTGTGTGTGTGTGTGTGTGTGTGTGAGGATACACACACAGCCCTTCGCAACACGAACGTGCGTATCCCGACATTTGCGGTATGAATAATATTTCTTATGAAAAAAGGGAATATAATTAAGGTTACGCCAAGTTTGGTTTGAGTTAGGTAATACGTTTTTAAAATTGGCGAGTGTCGCAATACAGAATTGAATATGTGAGAAAGTGTGACAATGTCGCGGTCCTGCGTTTGTTCTTGGATAGGTTAGGTTAAGTTTAGTTAATTAGGTTAATTATTATATTATAGATTATGCCCCCCATCCACAATTAAAAATCTTAAAATGTTGTTTCAGTTTGAACCTCCCCTCCTTGTATAATGTTGTCATGTTTCAGACCAACAAAGACCCTAGGATCCACTCATGGCTGATCTACCTAACTTTGTTCGTAATTGTGTATTGTGCATGTCCTCCGTGGAGGCGGAGGGGACCTACAATTTTACGTGGGTTCCGAACCACAAGCCTTAATTTTACTACCTTAAACTATACCCAATCTATCAACATAAGCCTCTAATCGATTTTTAAACATGTTTATAGACGTGCTACTAATTACTTCTACCGGCAAACTATTCCAGCTATTTACTATTCTATGCGTAAAAAAGTTTTTCGCAACTGCTGTCTCGAACCATCTACTTGTCAACTTACACCCATTATTTCTAGTCCTATTATATTGAGATATTTCGAAAAAGCTATCTCTATCTACGTTATCGAACCCATTCATAATTTTGAAAACCTGGATTAGATCACCCCTTAGCCTCCTAGTCTCGAGTGTAGTCAATTTTAACTCCTTAAGCCTATCCTCGTACGACTTTGACCTAAGCGACGGAATCATCTTAGTTGCTCGTCTTTGAACTCTTTCGATTTTGTCTATATCTTTCGCATATGCGGATTCCAAAATTGGATCGCGTACTCCAAATGGGGTCTAACTAATGATTTATAAAGAGGAACTATAATATCGCGCGATTTGTACTCAAAATTCCGAGCTATAAAACCTAACACTTTGTTCGCTTTATTGACCGCTGCTGTACTTTGTTTCGCTACTTTTAAATCACCAGTGACTATAACTCCTAAATCTTTTTCCTGCTCTACGCTTGTTAACTCCTTCCCTGACATACTATACGCAAAATTACCGTTACGCGAACCTATATGTAAAATTTTGCACTTATCGACGTTAAATCTCATTTGCCATGTGACTGACCAATCAACGATTTTATTCAGATCTTCCTGGATTTTACCTCTATCTTCGTCATTAATCGCCCTACCACCCAGCTTCGTGTCATCCGCAAACTTTGAAACTGTACTGACTAGGCCGACATCTAAATCGTTAATATATATAAGAAAAAGCAAGGGGCCCAATACAGAACCCTGAGGAACGCCACTCGCTACATTAGCCCAACACGACTCCGCTCCATCAACGACCACCTCTGTTTCCTACCTCGCAACCACTCTTCTATCCAATTTATTACTACACCCCTGATTCCATGAGCCTTAGTTTTTTCAATGAGTCTTTTGTGCGGTACGGTGTCAAACGCTTTTTGAAAATCTAAATACACTACATCAACCGCCCGATGACTATCGTAAACGTCAACCACGCTTTGAAAAAATTCTAAAAGATTAGTTAAGCAAGATTTGTTTCGCCTAAAACCGTGCTGCGTATTTCTAACTAAGTTATGCAATTCTAAGTGTTCGACTATACGATCCCTAATTATTGATTCCAGTAGCTTACCTACAACAGACGTTAAACTGATTGGCCTATAATTTCCCGCCGCACCTTTATCGCCTTTCTTAAAGATAGGTGTTACGTTTGCTAACTTGAAATTATCTGGTACGCACCCCTCAGAAATAGACGCATTAAAAATCTTTGTTAGCGGCACAACAATGCTATCTTTTAATTCTTTTAGTTGTATGGGATATATGGAATCCGGCCCCGGTGATTTACGCATTTTCATTTTATCAATATAGCGCATTACCTCCCCTTCACTAACCACAATATTATCCAAAATATTACCATTATCAAAAGGTATTATGTCTATGACCGTAGGGATATTCGTTACATCTTCTATAGTAAAAACTGACGTAAAAAATTCGTTTAGCAAGGTAGCCATTTCCTTGTTTTCAGAAACTAGATCTCCGTTAACATTTTTCAACGGCCCCAAGACACTTTTTACTGGATTTCTATTGTTGACGTATTGAAAGAATCGCTTGGGGTTTTCTTTACCGTCACGAGCTATGGAGATTTCAAATTCGCGCTTGGACTTTTTTATTACACTTTTCGCTTCACGCCTTAGAGATATGTAGTTGTTTCGTAACCACAAATTGTCTTTATCGCACTTATGTAGCCTATAAGCCCTATCTCTACTCTTTATAATGTCTCCTACTCTAGAAGTAAACCACAAGGGCTTGTTGTTTACTTTCGCACGCTTAATTTTGTACGGTACACATTCCTCATTTATAGTCCTAAATACTGTTTCAAACGATTCCCACATTAGTTTTGCGTTGGAGATCCCCATTACGTTTTCCCAATTGACGTGTGACAATTTATTTCGAAATTTACAAAAGTCTGCGTGCTGGAAGTTAGGAATTTTAGTCGAGTTAGCTGGTTTCGAGTGACTTACTGAGAGGACAAACTCTACCATATTGTGATCGCTATTGCTTAACGGTTCTATTACTTGAAGATCAGTGATTAGCCTATCATCCGTAGTTATTACTAAATCTAAAATACTGTCCAACCTCGTAGGTTCCCCAACCTTTTGAATAAGAAAGCTATCCTCGAGAAAATTAACTAAACGATTACCTTCCGCGTCTCCCTGCATTGTATCGTAATTCACGTTGGCGCAATTAAAGTCACCCATAACTAAAGCCTGCTCACTACCTATTATTCTCTTTAGTTCACGATATAACGCTTCGTCCGTATCAGCTGTTTGATTAGGGGGCCTATATATAACCGCAACAAGAAGTTTGAAATCGTTCAATTTAAGTTCTGCTATAGTCGAATCTATCGGTTCTGGAATTGTGTGCTTTACTTCTATAACGTTCGCAATATTATCTTTGATATACAACATAACACCGCCTCCTCGCCTACCTATTCTGTTTTTAACAAAAAGTCTATAACCTCTAATTTGATACTCCCCTACAAAGTCACGTGTTTCAGTGCTAAGCCACGATTCATTTATCGCAATTAAATCAGTCTTTACAAGCAATTAAAGAAAAAAATTCGTTTATTTTATTTCGTAGGCTACGAGCATTTAAGGATAGAACCTTCAAATTGTTTGTAATTGCGACACCTTCGCGAGCGGGGAAATTTGTGGAAATTACGCTGGGACCGTTCGAGTTACGGCAGCCTGAAAAGAAGAGACAGTATTATGAAATAGTCTTCCTAAACGCGCAGCTCCAACGTCATTAAGATGAAGTCCATCCGAGGAACAAGTCCCTCCTGCCGTAGAAACTGTTCCAAAAATTCGCAAAATGCACTCCTTCCTGTTGGCAAAGAGACTTTAGGTTATTGTTGATATAGGTCGCCTTGCTGTAGAAATCGCTACGTTGGATAATTCGAGGAAGTATACCTGTTAAAACAATCTTATTAGTTTTTCCTTTAGTCGCTCTAGTAAGTCCCTGTACCTAGCCAGCAGTTCTTCCGATCTAGAATTTAAAACGTTATTAGTACCGACATGAATAACATACGTTGTGTCCTCAGAGGTACCGTCTGTAAAATGGTCAACACTATTAGTTATATCCTCCACCCTTGCACCAGGGTAGCAGTAACGGCGCCTACGACGAGGGTTTCTCCCACAGAATTCCTCGAGCTGCCCTCGAACAATGGAATCGCCAACGAGTCGTATTTCCGGTTCATCAGCATCTTCGAAACCTAAAACAGAAAACTTATTGTTTGTTATTACTGGTAGACAAGTCTTAGGTTTTCTCAATGGGGCTCCATTACGCACTCGAACGAAGGGTTGGGAACTAGGGGAAGAGAGAGGGCTATTAGTACTATTTATATTATTAGTAGAAACTGAGGGGAGGGGTCGTAACTGGAGTCTCAAGGGATTCTAATTTTGCCGTCAGGAGCATCACGCTTTCTTCAAGCCTCACTCTGGCCTCCCTCTCACGTTCTAACTCGTTCCTCAGGACTTCCATGCTTGAGCACCACCTGCAAACTAACTGTTCATTATTAGCCATTGTAAACGCGTAAGCGGCAAATTTCCCTTCACAGCGACTGCAAGTACTTGACGGGGGTGCCATGCTCTTAATTAGTTAAAAAAAAAACAAAAAACGAGCGTTTGGAAATTAATAAATTACAACGTAGGTCTACCGCGTGCTTATTGTGCCGTCACCTGCGCAAACCCGCAAAAATGTTCTGAAACGCAGAAACAGGTTCTTGTAACACAAATTTATACTAAATGAATATATAATTAAGCTACCGACGAAAGATCTGTAAAGAAAAAGTATTAAAAAACTTATCTGTCCGCTATTCGACCCTTTTTCTTTCCGTTTTTCCTTTTTCCCACGGTGGGTGACCACACTCTACTTGATCCCCGAAGGAAGGGAAAATGAACCTTATGAAACCTCGTTTCTGATAGATTTGAAAAACAAAAAAGGCAAACCAAGGGAATTTCAACCTTATGAAACCTCGTTAGTAATAGATTCGGGAAACAAACAAGGCAAGCCACGTGCACTAGCCTTGGTTTAATCAAATAATATAGTAATGAATAAAGTCAATAAATGAAATATATTCGTTAATGAATGATTAGTAACACGAAGTAATTTAGTTAAGAATGCACCAAACACTATTTTTTTTAAAGACACTTCAACGAAAACCACTTATTCAATTGGTAACACTGGACACTCGATAAAACACGTCTGTTCACAAGGAAAGACTGATCACATCTGATCAACCGCTTTTAAACGCCCTTGTATAAAACCGATGGTTAACGCAGTTTCGAAAATGGCGTCTGACAATGATGTGCGTCGTAAACAGAGAGCTGTTATCGAGTTCTTAACCGCAGAGAAGGAAACAGTTGGAAATATTCACAAACGTCTACAAAACGTTTACGGAGATGCTGTTGTTGATCGAAGCACAGTTGGACGCTGGTCTAAAAGTGTGAAATCATCGGAGAGGGAGAGCCAGCCTCGATGATGAGCCACGCAGCGGTCGCCCGGCATCGGCTGTGACATCTCACACTGTACAACGTGCTAACAGCATCATTCGATCAAATCGGCGCGTCACATACAAGGAGCTATCACTGGAGCTAGGAATTAGTGAAGGAAGTGTGAATACGATAATTCAGCAACTGGGATACTCAAAAGTGTGTTCACGGTTTGTTCTTCGCGAACTGACTGAAGATCACAAAGCCCAAAGAAAAGAAATTGCTTCCGAGTCGTTGGTTCGATACGAGACAGAAGGGGATGACTTCCTTTCACGAATTGTGACTGGTGATGAGACTTGGGTACACCACTTTGAACATGAAACAAAACGCCAATCCATGGAGTGGCATCACGCAGTCTCCCCACACAAGAAAAAGTTCAAAATGGCTCCCTCTTCAGGGAAGGTTATGGCCACCATTTTCCGGGACATGAAAGGGGTGATTCTGGTGGACATTATGAAGAAAGGACAAACAATCAACTCGGAGGTATATATTGCTACCCTACAGAGACTCCAGAGACGTATAAAGCGAGTTCGACCGGAGAAAAAACTGGAAGACGTCCTTCTTTTGCACGATAACGCAAGACCACACAACAGTTTGCAAACAAGAGAGGCCATCACAAAAATGCGTTTGTGTCTGTTACTCCACCCTCCATACAGCCCGGATCTGGCACCTTCAGACTTCCATTTGTTTGGGCCAATGAAGGATGCTATTCGTGGAAGAAAGTTCCAGAGTGACGATGAGGTTGTTGAGGAGGTTAAGAGGTGGCTCCAGCGGAACCCAGCGGACTTTTACCAGCAAAGAATAAAGGACCTTGTTTTGAGGTGGAGGAAAGCAGTAGAAAAGGATGGAGACTATGTGGAAAAATAAAAACTTGTAAAAAAAGGTATGTAACTACTTGTGTACAAAATTTCTTGGACTTACAAGGAAACTTGGAAAGAAAAAAAAAAAGGTAGGGCAAAATATATTGAGTGGCCCTCGTGTGTGTGTGTGTGTGTGTGTGTAATAAACAAAAATGCATATATAGTAAATTTAAATTTATAAAAGTTTTGTTCGGAGAATGAAAAACCTGTGTTTTACATTTGTTATGTACGAACTCTGAAATGTTAAAATATTTCATGCATTTTTTCACATATATATATATATATATACTGTATAATGATGATGTTTGTTCGTTTATACACGCATAAACGGCTCGGGTAATCTGCACCAAATTTAGTATATACTGTACAGTATATTAAAGGAGAACCAGGAAAAGTTTTAATAACACACTCGCCCCTCCCAGTCTTCTCCTAGGTTGTTTCGGTTCTTTTCTTTCTGCTTCTCAAGGCGCAGTGGATATATATATATATATATATATATATATATATATATATATATATATATATATATATATATATTAGGGTGCGTCACTGCATAAGGGAGAAAACCTGAAAGTGGTCCATTTCTTTCGCTCGCTTTCTCAATTAAGCCACTGAAGGAGAAAACACCACAAACAAATTTTCATTTGAGTAGCCATTTATTTAGGGGTCGCGCATCCACTACAAAGTTTGTACACTACATACTACATATATTCTGGGATTGGTTTCCCCGTACTGATTATTTTCAGGGGAAGTAACTCTATGAAAACTATGTCTTGTTTAACACTCTTAATATTTAAAACATTACAGCATATGAAGACATAATTCGTGTTTTATATTTATAAAAATACATTTTGCTAATACACTTTGTTAAGGATGTATTGAAAAACAGATAATTTAATAAAACAAAATATACTATAAAATACATTTCCACAAAAACCTATAAATAGCAACCACATTACAGACCTCAGAATTAATGGTAATTCCACAACACATGTTAATCATTTCAATTTCTAGGCATTTACTTTGACAAGAACTTAAATTGGAATGAACACTGTAAAATAATTGGAAACAAAACAGCTAAACTTATATATTATATTCTGGGATTGGTTTCCCCGTACTACGTGAACACCAACAAAACGAAAGAAATTGACAAACAATACTCGGAAATGGCATGAAAAGAACTAAAAGCCCTCAGAAAGAAAGTATTTTTCAGCGAAGAAGGTCCTTTTTGTTTGCTGTCTTCGGGTACGCTCGCCGATGATCCTCCGCCACCTGGATCATGTATTGGAGCTGATCCTCGTGCTTGGTACGCCCCTTTGCCGTGAACTCGTGGATGAGGGCCACTCCTCTTTCAGCAGTGTCGTTAGTCACGAGGAGCTTCCCGACCCGTTCCTTCCCCAGATTGTACCCGTCTGATGTTATCCAGGCCGCAGGGGGCATTGACAAGAACGCAGTATCGATTTCAAGATGGTGGAAGAAAATAAACCAACAATTAATAGAGAGCCACATATAGAAAATCTTAACCCCATGTATTCCAGGGTATTTTAACGAAAAGAACAGCCGAGGTGGGGCCATATGACATATATACTGCTAAACCAGCTCATATGGTCCCACCCCGGTATAAATAGGGTTATTAATTCACTGTGCGCGACCCCTAAACATTGATATATTGAACTGATTTTTATACTGCCAGGTTTTCTCATTAAGTGGATCAAAATTGCAAGCGAGCGAACGCGTGTGACAACTTCATGTTTTTTGACTTACCCTAATATATTATATATATATATATACCTCCGGACACTCCAACTGCAAAATTTTCGGATGCCACTGCTGTTATCAGAAACCTAAGTCCTTAAACACTATCCTCTGGTATAATACTCTGCGGAGATTTTAATTTTCCCATTTATAAAATACAAAAAAGGTGGGGGTATATATATATATAATATATATATATGATAACGGGGGCACGAGACAAGACCAGGAACGAGCAAAAATGTTGATGGCTCTGACAAACGAATTTATGTAAACGCACGCAAGAGATAGCACATAACACCAGAAAAAAAACTACTTGGATCTGGTATTTACGAACAACACAAACTTGAGTGATGATATAATCCCAATTATTATCTCAGACCACAACATAATTGAGATATCAGCTAATATGGTAACAGCCTTAAAAGAAAATACTCGTACGTAAGAAAGAAGAAAATTTGAGATTTGAACCTAAACGCCAAGATATAAATTTGGAAGAAATTAGATCCTACATGGCCCAAGTAGAGTGGAAAATAGTTTTAGAGGATAAAACTACAAAAGAAATTCTAACAAGCTTGAAGAAAAGACGCTGGGAGGGGTAAATGGAGAGGCATTTTTTAATTCTTTGCATTAGACTGTATTAAGCGAGTCTTGTTACCTCCGGGAGGCTCGAGACATTGTGGTTACCAAACATTTGCAAAGCTGAGCATCTTGGAAATAACATTCAGCAGTCTAAAAGATCTGTTTTAAAAGCAAATTAAGAGTTCTTCCAGAGCCTTCTTTGTAATTAACTCAAAATTACTACTCATAGATATTGGTGCAGAAAGAGTGCGTCTTTAGCTTCGTTTGTACAGAATCTGAAGTTCCTTATAATCGTGTTTGCTTTGGCACAGAAGCTTCGATATTATTTCCTTATGTTTGAATCATCACCCATTTCTCGTATTTGTTCTTTGGTTCACCTTTCATTTTGAAACTAATATTAGTTGACTGATTTAAAAGTTTCGGCAACCTTAACATTAATATCATCGTTCTGCGCATATAATTCGCAGATTTTTAGAAAATAATCTAAATCTTTAACAGAAAGGCTTATTATTAAGGCATAGACTAAGTAGTTAAACCTTAAGTTATATATACAGCATCCAACTTTTGCCTCATTAAGTTAAGTAATTAAGCCATCATTATACACATTAAAAAACAGAGAGAAGGTGCTTTGCTTAGATTTATAATATATATATATATATATATATATATATATATATATATATATATTTTTTTTTTATTTCGGCTTTGAAAATTGGGATACTTCTCAAATGAGGACGTTTGGAAACTGGAGAGTAAAAAAGGACTGAAGTGTCTCTCTTTTTCATTAATATTAATATTAATAAAATAAAAAATACACTCGCTGTTTGCCCGTCATATCATAAGAGGTGACTGACAGAGGTCGGCGTTTGGGCCGGGAGCTCACCACCAGCTATTACTTCCGCTAGTAAATCAAGGAGCCTTGGAGAGAGCCGATTATCTCACGATCACTCTTGCAAGAAAAGGCGAAACATTTTGCAGTGTGGAATAGAGAGAAATAAATGCGGGTCATAAAAGGGAAGCAGCGTTGGAAGTATTTAAAAGTGGCGAGTTTTATCTGTTTGATCTTCGACTCCACGTGAAACGAAGTTGAAAGAAAATGAACCGTTTGATTTTTTGTTTGCAGGAAGGAGAGGCCAAGGGCAGACGCCTGCAAAAACGCCCCCTCCCCACCGTAGAAGGAGAAGAAGAGAGCCGAAATCACGAAATCAAGGATCAAAGGTTTCGAGATTCCTAACTGGTGTGGAGTGAAAAAAAGAAACGTTGTTTTGAGTGAGAGGTAACGTGGGGCAGGAGTGGTATTGTTATTGAAAAAAATTGTACGAGTTTATGTATGAGTATGAATTAGTTCGCTCCACGTGTGTGTGTGTGTGTGTGTGTGTGTGTGTAAAGTTTAGAGTAAGAAAGGTAAAGGTGAGGTTGCGTGTTTTTATTATGTATGCTTCGGCGAGGATGCAACAGATGAAGTGAAAGAGTGTATTTGGAGAGAGTTAGGAAATGCAATTGCACAAGTGGAAGGTGTATACAAGCTAATATGATGGTAGATATGAATGGGAAAATGTTAGCCGTATGATGTACCAGGTGATGGTGGATATTATGAAAGATTGAAAGAATTGTGAAAATGGTCTAATTTTAAAAGTATTAAGTTTGAATGGTGGGCTTTCAGATCATATGATTGTTCTGTGTAATCTGAAGTTGTATTCGTGGTATCTGTGAAAGAACGAAAGAAGAGTAACTGAAGAGAGGTTGCGTTGAAAAATAGAAAGGCTGAAAGAAAAGCTAAGGATACAGTGTACGAATTCGAACGGGTTAAATGTAGAAAGTTCTGGTTTGGAAGAAGTTGAAATGCTTTACGAAATGTGTGACTTACGTGGCGGAGGTGGTGTGTTGTAGAAAGAGAAGTTAGGTGGGGTGGATAAAGAGTAAGGCATGGTAGAATGGTGACATATGATATGATATTATAGTCAGTTTGTTTCGTGAGAAACGGGAAACTTGGGTAAAAATAATTCAAAATGGGGTAAGGTCGGAAATACGGGATAAAAGGAAGGAGGAAGGAATACAGTGTTCCGAAGAGAAAGATGAATAGGACAATAAAGAAAATAATATTAAGGAGAGAGCGGAGAGAGATATTGGAGAAAGGATAAATGAATCATGTACTGATAATAGTAAGTTGTTTTGGAAGGAAATCATGAAATAAGAAAAATGTGCATTTTGACCTAAGAGTGAGAGATAATCAAGGTCGAATGTTGACTGATGAAGATTGTTAAAAAATGGTAGCGTTATTTTTACGAGTTCTTAGGGGAAAATTAGGAGAGAGTAGCTGAGAAAATACAGCTATTGGAATGGTAAGGGTGATAAGAAATAATGATCTGGGATGGGAAAGAATTTTAGATGAGGAAGTGGAGAGAGCGAAAAGCAAATTAAAAATTGGCAAGTCTCGATGATGTTTCCAGAAACAAGTTGAAATATTATAGAGAAATAATTGTACAGTAGATGTCAGAGGTATGTAGAATGGCGTGGGAGGAGGAAAGTCTTACCGAGGACTGGATGACAGCGTCTCTGGTGCTTTTAAAGAAGAGCAAACGTAACAAGCCCAAGTCTTACATGAGTACAAGTTTATGGAGTGTACCAAATAAGGTGTAAGGAGGGATACTGAGTGAGAGTATGTTCAGGGAGGAACAAGAGGTTTAGGGAACATTTATTTACAATGTGACAGTTAATAATGGACGTATGCGAGTGTAATGATAAAATGTTTATGGCATTTACGATTTGTAGAAAGCTTTTTTATAGAATGGAAAAAAGGCGTTGTGGTAGCTGCTACAACTGTATGGTACAGATGGTAAGTTTAGTTTTTATACGAAGAGTGGAGCATGTGTAACAGTGAATAGTACCTTGATTGGTTTGAAATAAGTGTAGGTATTATACAAGAACGTGAGATGTCTTCGTGGTTGTTTATTAGGGATGGGATGATGTGGTAAAGGTGAGGATGCTTGGTGTTCCGTTAAAATTAAGTGGTAATGTATGGACACTGCTTTATTTGCTATATGCGGATAATGCAGTGCTGATTGGTAGAAGTGAAGAGTTCGAGGTTGACTGAAGCGTATGTAAAAGTATGAATGCAACTAACAGTAAAGTGATGGTGTGTGAAATGAATGCTCATACAAGGTGTGACATACTTTTAGATAGAATAACTTTGGAGGTGGATTATTTTAAGTATTTGAGAAGTCTGGTAAGCAAGGATGGTACATGTAAAAATAAAGTAAATTAGAGAATTTAAGCAGGAAGAGCAAATAGGGTTGCGAGAGTACTGGAAAGGAAGGAACAGGTGTATGTCATAATATCGTAAGAGAAACACATAGAGATGTTTATGCTAGCTTTGTTGTATGGGAGCGAGACGATTGGGGTGTCCGTGAGAGGACTAGAATGAGAGTGGTTGAAATGGATACAATCTGAGAGGCATAGTGAGAATAAAGAGGATTGATAGAAAGAAATTAAGAGGGGAGGCAAAATTATGGGATGATAAATACATTGGAAGAGAGAGTGGATGAGAATTTGTTGAGGTGATCGGGAAAAGATGAGCGAGGGACGTATGGTGGAAAAAGCGAACATAAAGTGGGACGGTGCCAGACGTACGAGACAAAAACAACCATGGAGTCAAAACATTGAAAGATGATATTATTCGTTAAAAGTTCTTAAATATCAAATGCAATGTTTTATTCATGCGATCGTTTCATTACAGAATTTTATAGCACCACTTTGTAAGATTTTAGGCCTGGGGGTCATATAGACCTCCACGGTTCCAACAACGTAAATAAATTGAAGGTTCCTGACGAAGATTAAATATATTCTTTTTATTTAGTAATTAAGGTGCACACCTAGCACAGTATATATTAGTTACGAGTATATATAGATAAGAAGTAACAAATGAGATACAGTTTACTCATGTGTTTCGAGATCGTAAATAATACATGACATCTTTAAAGATACCTGCGTCATGTAAATTATTTAAACTCTAATTTTATGTCAAACATGGGAAGAATATTTTTTGTGATGTAAGAAATGCAATAAAACAACACAAAGTTGTCACTCGTAAACATTATTCTAAAACACAAAGTTGTCACCTTCAAACATTATTCTAAAACACAAAGTTGTCACCCTTAAACACTATTCTTTACTGTAAAGCTTCCACCCAACTTTTTTTGGGCGCACAGTAACTTTTGGCCACGGCTTTGTGTATGCACTATGCAACACTTCTCAACTCACGTTAGTGGAAAGGGTGCAGTAGTGTACATACGAACGTTTAACGACCCGTGTGGGAAACTGCTGCTGCCTCCTTCTATGAAAGCGAGAGCTGGATTTGGGAGGAGGAAACTGCAACTTAGTTCTTCGGGCCATACAAAGTAGGGGACCAAGAGGGAGTCCACCCTGAACATGGGAAAATAAGGGCTGGGGTAATGTAATGTACTATAATATAGTATTTTACAGTTTATATATTTGCAAGTGTTTCCGAGTGCGTTATTGTATATATACTATATATATGATGAATAAAACCACGAAGCGAAGGAAAGGAAACACAGAATGGTGCTCAAGCGCTTTCGTCTAATGACATCCTCGTCATTAGACGAAAGCGCTTGAGCACCATTCTGTTTCCTTTCCTTCGTGGTTTTATTCATCATAAATATTTTTCACGTGTTACTTTCGTGAAATAATATATATATATATATATATAATATATATATATATATATTATATATTATATATATATTAGTATGTGCGTGTGGGTGTGCGTGCGTGCGTGTAGTTTATTTCTATTGTTCCATTGCATCGTTGTTTATTGATACCAACTTATTTTCTTTCTTTCCTCAGAGGCCCGCGCCGTGATTCGCGGCCCAAAGGACGTTCACGTTCACGAAGGGTCTCGTCTTCGGCTCGTTTGTCACGTAAAGGAGGCGACAGAACTGCCTCTGTACGTCTTCTGGTTCCACAACGGTTCGATGGTGAACTACGAAGCAGACGCCCTCTGACGGTCACCAAGCAACGGTTCGTGAGCGCCCTCATAATCTCGAACGTCTCGCGTTCTGATGCTGGCTCTTATCGATGTGAGCCAAGTAACGCCAAATCCGACAATATTACTCTTCATGTTGTAGCTGGTGGGTTCTCTTCTGGCTTTTATTTGGTTTTTAATGTTTTCGCTTTCTATTTGCTCACAGAACAGTGATATATATATATAGTGTGTGTGTGTGTGTGTGTGTGTGTGTGTGTGTGTGTGTGTGGTGTAACCTTTGTGTGTGTATATATATATATATAATATATAATATTATATATATATATATATATATATGGTGTAGTAGTTAGCATCAAACCCAGCTGTTCATCCTATCATATAATAATAAGATTGGTTGGCAGATAAATGGGCACCCTCGATAGCCTAATGGTTAAGACGTTGGACTGCTGGTGGGGCGTGGTTCGAATTCCACGTTAACCTATAGGTCTAAGGTGGAGTGACAAGCTTGACTTTCGTCAGAATGAACAATTCGGGCGGAAGCAAAACCAAGGTTACCTAAGGTTAACCAGGAGAAATATTTCAGGTTATATTCGTCTTTATCTTTCGTACTATGCATTTGATAGTTATAAAAAGTTTACCATTCGTTTGGAAAAAATTAACAAATAAAAAAATTAGTTTAACTCCAACATATAATGTAAAACAACAAAGAATTTGAGAAAAAAAAAAGTTAAAATGCAAAAGTTTTGTACTTTGTGTGTCCACCTTTTGCTTGAATGACTTCAAGGATTCATTTTGGGTATTATTTTTCTACAAGGTTTCGACATCTTTCAGTAGAAATTTCAGTCCATTTTTCTAAAGAAAATTGTTGCAATTCATTTATATTCGAAGGGTTTCTCTTGCAGACAGCTTCTTTCAAATCAAACCATAAATTCTCGATTAAATTGAGATCCGGGCTTTGGCCGGGACAGTCGAGAAGCTCGAAATTCTTTTGTTGAAACTATTGGAAACTGAAGGCAATACACTTCTAAAATTTCCTGATCTTTCTCAAATTCATGATTCTATTGACGACAACAAGCTTTCGTGAACTAGAAGCACTAAAGCATCCCCAAAGAAACAAACTACCACCACCATGCTTAACCGTATGAAGATGTTGTTTTCTTCGAATGCAGTATTTGATTTCCGCCAAACATACCTTTGCTCGTTGTTCCCGAATAATTCAATTTTGGTCTCATCTGTCCAGAGAACTTTCTTCCAGAATGCAAATCCGTCATTTTGATGATCCTTGGCGTACTTTAAACTAACTTATTTGTACGATTTTCGTGGCAGGGGTTCTCTTCGTGAAACTCTTCCATGCAGACCATTCATTCTCAATGTACGACGTCCACTAGAGGGATGGACCTTGTCTTAGTTTTAATGTCTGGTAAATATCACCCGTAGTCACTCGTAGATTCGCAGCAGCCATTCTTTCAATCCGTCTAGCTGTACGTTGTGAAATCTTGCAGGGTCGTCCACACCTTGGTAGAGTTTTGATTGTTCCAAAGCCTTTCCATTTCTTTATAACTGCAGCAACCGTCGTAAATGGAATTCGAAGTTCTTCTCCTATCTCCCTATAACTTTTTCCAGACTCGCGTGCAGCAATAACAGATATCTTAAGATCTATAGACAGTTCTTTGCCACGACGACCCATTGCTTACTTATGGTTTGTACAGTCATCCGTCTTCCGTGAAGATTCGCGGAAAATTCTTGAATTTAGATTTGCCAACAGTCTCTAATTAATAAACAGCCAACTACTGATAAAAATGTTACTTCTTCAAGCCTAAGCTGGATACACAAAATATAAAATAATTTTGTAAATGTACGAAAACTTTTGCATTTTAACTTTATTTTCCTCAAATTCTTTGAGGCTTTACAATTGTATGTTGGAGTTAAACTAATTTTTTTATTTGTTAAATTTTGCAAACGAACGGAAGACGTTTCATAACTATGCTATGTATGGTACAAAAGATAAAGACAAATACAGTATAACTGAAATATTTCTCTGTACGAATACTTATGAACACCAATATATATACAGGGTGTCCCATAAGTCCGGCATCATAGAAGAAATTCATATTTTTCTATTTCTACAAACCATAATTCATATTTTTCTCTTTCTACGGGCCATAATATCTGTGAGCAAGGAAGAACGAATCCAGGTAATTCTACTCATAGGAAATCGGAGTGAAAGAGAGGCCGCTGCTGAATTTAACAGACTGCATCCAGACCGCGAGCCAATAACACAGAGTTGTGTTAGCAGACTTGTTGCAGAGTTTAAGGAAACAGGATCCATAGAAGATAAACCACGCAGTGGACCTTCAGGGAGGTCCACTGACGATGATACAGCGACTGCTATCCTGGCTCATTTTAACAGAAGTCCCAATAAGTCTCTTCGGCGATTGTCCGCCGAGACAGGAGTGTCGAAAAGTAGCACCCATCGCATTCTTCAGGCTCACAAATGGCATCCATATAAACTTCAGATCCTACAGAAATTAAGCGAAGATGATCCCGACCGGCGGATGGAATTTTGTGAATGGGTTACGGAACAATATGCTCGGGATGCCAATTTCCCGTCCACCATTCTGTTCAGTGACGAGGCTGTTTTTTATAGAAATGGTGAGGTAAATCGACAGAACACCCGCCACTGGTCTCAAAACAACCCTCACTGGTATACCTCTTCAAAGGAACAAGGTGCATCTCGGGTGATGGTATGGTGTGGCATTTGGAAGGATCGCATCATAGGCCCCCTCTTTTTCGATGAACATGTCACTGGAGGCACCTACCTACGTATGCTCAAGGAAGAAGCATTTCCCAGTGTCTTGAACGAAGAAGAAATTTCCCAACATGGTTCCAGCAAGACGGCGCTCCTGCACATTACAGCACCCAAGTAAAGGGAATACCCGTACCAACAATTCCCTGGTCATTGGATAGGACGTCGAGGGCCTGTGGAATGGCCAGCTAGAAGCCCGGACCTCACGCCACTAGATTTTTATCTCTGGGGCCACTTGAAAGCGCTGGTATACACAGAGAAAATTAGGAGTGTTGAACATTTGCGGCAGCGCATTATTTGGGCATGTAACATTACTCCTGACATCATTCACCGTGTGCTTGCTGACTGGGTATCACGTCTGAATTTGTGTATTGAAAACAATGGTGGACATATTGAGCACGTTCTGTAAATAAAAGCTTTGTTTTGCCTTTTTTATTATTTTTCCTATGATGCCGGACTTATGGGACACCCTGTATATATATATATATATATATATATACACGTACGACAGCTGTAAGGCTACGTATATCGGCAGTACTCAACTCCAACTGGAGGTACGCCATTCTCAACATTTGAGCTTATCAGTCCGTACCAACCGTCCCCTCAGTAGCCTACCACAATCCGCAATTAGAAACCATAGTAATGATAACAACCATCCCCTTCACAAAACTCAGTTCAAAATTCTAACAAGAACTGATAACTTTACAGAACTCTGAATTTTTGAATCTTTGTACATCTATAGAAACAAACCCTCCATTAACAACAATAGTTCATCTTACAAACTACACCTCTTCTAGCTAACCAACCAACCTACTTTCATAGATATATCACACCTTCCAATGTAACACATTCATACAGTTTTCTCTCAGTATCTGCCGAATATGGAGGTTGACGTAATCATTGTGTATTTACCAGTTGAGGTAATTTTAATTTAATTTTAATGATTTTAAGTTTCTTTTGTATTGATGTAATTTTAATTATTTATTCTTATTTTTGTTTTAAGGTTTTAAGATTTATAATTCACTGATGATGACAAAAGATTTGTCGAAACGTCTGAAGCACAAAAAATAAACGAAAATGTTTGCTGTTGTGTTGATTCTTTATATATGTTATGTTATAATGTTTCAGACCAACAAAGACCCTAGGATCCCTCATGGCTGGTCTACTTAACTGTGTTCGTAATTGTGTATTGTGCATGTCCTCCTTGTGGCGGAGTGGACCTACAATTTTACGTGGGTTCCGAACCACAAGGAACACACACACACACACACACACATATATATATATATTATTATATATATATTATATATATATATATATAAAATCAATGTTCATGACGCATGCTGATAGATTAAGACGAGACAAAAGAAAGGTTTCACGATTTTCACAAAGCACTGCTCCGCCCATACATTCAGGGTACGAGCAACTCGCATCATCATTGCCAAGTACGAGTATATATAGTGCGTGAACGTACTAAACGAGACTTACGTGCGTGGCTCATCACGAATGGAAGCAATAATGGTCCGCGTTATCATAATTCAGTGAGCGGTCAAACTCCTAATAATTTCCATGCTTGGGTCGTTCGTTCGTATCGCAGACACTCCTAACCTTATAAGTCCGGGTGCGCGATTCATCAGGAACAAGATGCACAGCAAGTTTGTTTCCTCCCAAATGCAGCATAAATGTACCATTTCGAATGACAAGCGCATCATATGACCTATAGCTTCTTAGTTAATGAGTGTAGCAGCAAAGATGACAGTGGTGACTATAATTTATTATTAATTAGTAGGTCCAACAACGAAATTACTAAAACTATTAGTAAAATCTAAATTTATTCGAGAGAGAGAGCGAATATAAATGACAAATTGACCGAAATGTGAACATTTAAATAAAGGGAAACGGAATTAATTTTTTAAGAGGTATTAAATCTGGGATTACGACATTTGATCCATTTGACATTCTATCGACGAGTATATTGTGGATTAGATTAAGTTAGGTTAAGTCAACCCTTTCACTCACGAATCATAGAAGGGGGGTAAAAAAAAATTCTACCTTTATACGTAATTACACGAGAATAAATATGGTATATTTTTCAGCTACACAATTGTGTATCCAGAGAGTGAAAGGGTCAAGTTAAGTTAGCGTAAGTTCAGATGCGCTAGGTTAGGTCAAGCTGTTTTTTTTTTTAAGTGTCAATATATATAATCTTGTCGATCCGATGGGTATAGGTCCATAAAATCCATCTCGGACCAAAATAATTCCAGTCAATCAATCATATGCATGTACGAGTATATTAACTGTATGTAAATTATATTCTCCACACACCCCTTTTGTTTCTTAGCAAAAAATGCTACATACTACTACTAAAATAATATTCCCGTTTCTATGACAGACTCAATTAATATTCGAAAAATAAAAGGTTTTAGTTTTAAATTAAGCAACGCAAGTATACAAGGATCTAAAGATTTACGTGTAATACTTTTATTACTCTACGTGTATTTATAATAATTATTAGTGAAGTATAGGTAATAATTGTATTTTTATTATTTTTTATAAACGTTAATACTAAAGTAATCTTTAACGCTTTATTTCCTTTAATTAATATAAATTATTGCAAATGGAAACTATAAAATGGTTTTGTTTGTTTTAATAGATTTTGGATAATAGAAACAATGGAAATTCCAGTGGGAAATTTTCCAGATCCGTTCTTACACTATTAGATTTCTACCTTTGCGGGAGGATTAAAATTAATATCTATACAACAAAACCAATTTCGAAAGAACATTACTGTACAACACTGGCTGGAACGTATAATCAAATACGGGTAGCAATAACCTTAGATTTATTAGGTAATTTTAATTTGGTAATACATATTAAAATAAATCTAAGGAAATTGCAACCCATATTTAACTATCTCACTCGTCTCCAGAGCTGGGCACTTGCGGTTTTTTTGCGGTACTGCGGTACTGCGGTACTACCGTGTTGGTCGGTACCGCGGAAAGTAGCGCGGGAAATTTGAATGCGGTAGCGGTACTGCTGTACTTTCAGCGATCCTTTGCGGTACTGCGTTATGCGGTACCGGTTTGGTAGTGCGGTAGTAGTACCGCAGTACCGCAGTACCGCAAAAAAACGGGCAAAAAAAAACGCAATTGCCCAGCTCTGCTCGTCTCACACTATTATACAGGGTGTCTCAAAAGTCACTATCTATTTCGGTGACATTAGTTGTTTTTTTAAAAAATGCTATGCTGGCATAAAGATATGTACTTCTGGTGCAAATTTGTTTACTTAAAAAAAGTTAATTGGTTTATTTCGAATTTTGTGTAATTTATAAATTTATCTTGACATGCTTGAACAATTCCTCGAACCTCAACTTCTTACAGATGGCATTCTTGACACAGTAGTTTTTCAGCAGGATGGAGCACCGTGCCATTATGCAATAATTGTACGTGATTATCTTGACAGACGCTTCCCCGGTCGCTGGATTGGTCGTGGAGGAACACAACCATGGGCAGCACGTTCACCCGATTTAACACCATTAGATTTTTTCGCATGGGGTTTCATTAAGTCTAAGGTGTACACTGGTAGAAGAATTAGTGATGTAGCCGAACTTCGAAATCGTATTACCGATGCAGTTCAGAAAATAACACCTCAAATGCTGGAAAGTGTGTTCCGGGAAACAACTTATCGCTTTGAGCTCTGTAGAGACACTGATGGTCGCCATGTGGAGACAGATAAATAAATAGCACTAATTCTTTGTGGCACTTACTTTGAAATAAATATATTTTTCATGTCTTAAACCAGTTTTTCGTAATTCCCATTATTTTCAAAATAGATAGTGACTTTTGAGACACCCTGTATATTGAAGGTTGATTATAAAGACCTTGCGCGACTTTAAAATTTAATAACTTTTGATATACACATGATGAAAACAAGCTTTGAACGGCATATTTAAGCGTAATTAAAGTTTTTAACACTTCATTACAAATTGCTAGGCCTCATCACAAACGCCATCTTTCTCGATACATCGTTCAATCCAATTTTCCAAAGACCTGAAAACATTCTCCAGTTGCTGCCGATTTCATGAACTGCATTTATGGTCATGGCCCCAAGTTCATCCGAAGAATGTGGTTGCGTAAACACTTTAACATGGGCCCATAAAAATTAGTCCAATGGGGACAAGTCAGGTGAACGAGGTGGCCAAAGCAATTGGTTCGCCTCTACCGATCCACTTGGTTGGGAAGATTTCATTCAAGAACTATCGCGCATTTAAATCATAGTGGCAGGGAGCACCGTCTTGCTGAAAGGAGGTGCTATCCGAAAGATTTAATAGTCTTAGTTCAGGGATAAATAAATTCCGCAACACTGCAGGGTAACGTTCACCATTGACTATTGGTTTTGGGAGCGCACCAGACATTGATTTTTTGGCGAGTCCCTTTCACGTTGCTAGACTTCGTGAAGTTATGGCAAGGATCGCAAAAGCAATTCATGAAATCACTCGGAAGCAACTGGAGAATATTGAACAATTTATGTTGAGGCAAGAAATTTGTAATGTAGTGTAAAAATCTTTAATAAGTACGCTTTCATATAATATTATATACTGTATATATAATCTTTCTTTTTTCCTAGAAAGAAAAAAGGTTCCGGAACTGTATAAATTTCTACAACCTTTGCCAGTAGTTACCCAACTACCCGACTATCCCAATCCAGAAAAAAAAAGCCTCCTTTCTATTCCTCAAATTTGTGTTATGTAACCCCCCCCCCCCCCAATAAATACAATCGGAATGAAACTAAAAACATTACATTTTCTTCTGTATGTTGAAGATAAAAAGGTGCCAGAAAAAGCCATACATAGTGTGTGTGTGTGTGTGTATATATAATATATATATATATATATATATATATATATATGTAGGCATATATTTGGGAAACAGAAACGTTTGCCAAAACCATGACTTTATATCAAATCCGAGTGAAACTGATGATGGATCTAGTTCTGGCTGGAAGCGAGCTTACACACACACACACACACACACAGTTTCATAACTCAAACACCGTACGACAAATAAATCATTTGTCGCAGTTAACGTAAAAAGTAGGGTTGAAATATGCATCAGTGGAAAGTTGAAGACAGAAGAAATAATTCCTCTCTTGAAGGAGAATAAGTTCGTGGTTAAAATAAAAAAATAGTCAGACACTAAAGAAATAAAGACTATAATTGGTGTCGATGGAAATGTCTTCAGCTGATGACTAATCACCTGACCCACAAACACACACACTATATATATATATATATATATATATAAGGAAAATATATTAGAATTTATATTTGTAGTTATAGAGCCTCGATGGTGTAGTGGTTTCACTTAGATAATTGCAAGAAATAAAAGGCAACATGAAGTATTGCATGAACTATTCTTAACTATACTTCCTCAAAAGAAGCTAATTTATCCTTTGACAATGAACGTAAGAAAATTAAGAATTATTTTCGAAGAAGTATGTACATTTAGCGCATTTCCTCCGAGATGACGCAGGAACGTTATTCAAAATAACGATGCAAAATTCATCTCAAACGCTAATTACGAAGGAAAATCTTTGTAGACTTTTTTTTAATTCAAAACACTTTTATTATACGCCAATGACGCTTTTACGGTGTTTCATCATACACACGGAGACGAAATTACGTCAGTTTTGCTGAAATCGCCCCGAAAACATTACTGTTAAGTAAATATCGTTCATGGCCAAAGAACGTTGAATAATATAATTTATGGTACTTGTGGGTTATCTGTCGCCAATTTTTAATATACCTATTGGTTATCTGTTTCCACTTTTTACTTGTGGGTCATTTATTTTTTAGTTAGGTTAGGTTAGGTTAGCCAACCTAGAGCAAACCAAGATCGGCGGAGAAGGAATAGTGGTTGAGATCGATGAGAGCCTGTTCACGATGCGTAAAAACAATGCCGGACGCATTTTACCACAACAATGGATGTTCGGAGGAATTTGCCGTGAAACAAACGACTGCTTCATCATCGTTCAAGTTCCCAACCGCTCTGCTGCAACTCTCTTGGCTGCCATTGTGGAAAACATCGATCTTGGTTTGCTCTAGGTTGGCTAACCTAACCTAACCACACACTAACCTAACCTAACCTAACCTAACTAAAATATAAATGACCCACAAGTAAAAAGTGGAAACAGATAACCAATAGGTATATTAAAAAGTGGCGACAGATAACCCACAAGTACCTAATTTATTTACCCGCTATACATAGCTAACTTTTAATCCATTTATTACGAACTGCTTCATTTTACTAATAGAATATATTGATCGAAATATTTCTACAAAACTCGAACATAACAAAAATTACGTTCTATCAATTAATTTTACGTTGACAATTTCGTTTCTAATGGTTCCTCCATTTTTGCTAAGATAAATATAAATTAATATCGCCAAGTTAAATGTTTGTCAGTTTTCTCCGAATTAGCGCATGCACACTTAAGGCATACATGACGTAACAAAGATTTTCGTATGTTGGTTTGTGTTAGTATGCGTGCTTTAATTGCTTTAAGAAAATTTGCATGCTCACGTTTGTATTTGTTAATCCTTTGCAGTTCAGTTGCGTAAGAATTATTCAAGGTCCTAAACAACCAACTCGCCAAAAGTAAACTTCGGGTAACCTAAGTCTATGGCCGATCTTAAGAAAACTTGTGTAATGCGTGTGTTCCTAACCAACCAACTAATATGAGAGAGAGAGAGAGAGAGAGAGTACAAAAAAATGCAAGAGAGTATACAAAACAATAGGTACTGTATATTTACTGCAGCGTTTCAGGACTGAATAACACATAGGTTGCGAGATTTCGATCCTTCAATGATAAAAGTTCCATTTCTAGAAAGATAAGTGGAGTTTATTTATTATATATTTAATGTTAAAACCTACGTTATGTAATATATTGTTTTGGATTGACAAAATAATTAACTTGCCTGTTGTCATGCTGTTAATGAAAATGAACTGTAGTGGAATATAATTGAAATTTCTTCTAATAGATGGCGCCGCTCATTCAATAATATAACCCGCATTTTTAACAAACCTCATTTTGTTAATCAGGTAACCTGCTCAAAAGCAGACTACCGTTTACATAAGCAGCTTATAACTCACAGTTCGTATATACTGCAATAGTTTTCATAAACACGCGAGGTGTGTATATGTATATAGTTATTACGAAAACGCTACCATTTATATATGTATTATTTCGTCTATAATACGTAAAAATGAAGGATGGGGCTTATTGAAAAAAATTATTACTTTCACCCAATCATATGGCTCCGAGTCTTCCACCACTCAGCATCCAGAACTTCACCAGCGAGCTTTTGACATATACACACACAACATATCAAATAGAAGCCATATAAGGACGCCGACGAACTTTCTTCCGCAATTATACATACAACCTTTTGATTAGGATTCTTAAAACTACAATTCTGAATTTTTAAATCATTAAGGATATATAAATACAAAATTTTAACATTGTTGTGGGAAATTTTGGATTTTTTTTATTACACTGGTATAATTATTCAATTACCTGGTTCTTAAGTATATAATCCACGTATAAATCATACCAAATAAATTAACTCGCTTCGAACGCTACATCTCCACTGAAAACTTCTCAAAAACTGGATGTTCAAACCAAAATGAGTTTTTATCAAGCTCAATTTCTTTTTTAAAAATGTATTCATACACTATCACAAAATTAGATAATTACTCTAACAATCAAAGTGAAGCACACACTGATTCAAAGGAATTTTAAACGTACAATCGTGGGCTTTTATGTTTGTTTTTAACAATTTTATTAACTCGAAACACCTAAAATGAAAGTCATAGTGTGACGTCATCTTTTAACTTCGGATTACTTTTCTTCTTCATACATAAAGTTTTGTATGTATATCTTGAACGTTAATGTTTAACAGTAAATATTGGTTATATACATAAATAAGGATATTTCAAAAAAGTTATACACACGTATACAAAATAAATAAATGGAACCAGCCAACCAATTAAAGAACTGTATTAGGCCTGAACTTAGCTGGGCTATTAGTATTAAATACTAATCTTTATTAAAAAAGACAATACGGTTGAGTGAAATTCATGTTGATGAACAGAATGTACAGGATTGGTGGGTACATAATGCGAATGTCATGAGAACGGCAGGTAGAGACATATTGGGGGAAACATCAGGTAAAGTGTGGGAAGATAAGGAAGGATGGTGGTGGAGTGATGAGATCCAAAGAGCACTACGAAGTAAGAGAGAAACTAAGAAGTTATGGGAAGAATCGAGGAGTGAAGAGTGTAAGGTAGTATATAAAGAAGCAAAGAAACAGGCAAAGAGAGCAGTGGCGAGAGCAAAGGCGGAGGCATATCGGCAGATGTATGAGGATTTAGAGGATCGTGAAGGACAAAAGAAGATATACAGATTGGCTAAGAGCAGAAATAGAGCGACAAAAGACTTTACACAGGCAAAACAAATTAAGGAAGGGAGGGGGCGGTGCTGCAAAGAGATGAAGAGATAAAGGATAGATGGAAGGAATATTTTGAGGAATTATTAAATAAAGAAAACCAAAGATCTTTCTATGAGGATGGATTACCAAATGTAGCTATGACGGAACAAATGGGGAGGATGGAAGTGAGTCGTGCTCTGAATAGGATGAAAAATAACAAAGCGACTGGCCCAGACGAGATACCAGCCGAGGCATGGAAGGCACTGGGAGATGAGGGGGTGGATCTGGTGTGGGATCTAATGCAGAAGTTGTTTGACCAGGAGGTGATTCCGGATGAGTGGCGGACCAGCATCATAGTGCCTATATTCAAAGAGAAGGGAGATGTACAAGATTGCACGAATTATAGAGGGATCAAGCTAATATCACATACAATGAAGATATGGGAACGAATAGTGGAGAGTAGGTTGAGAGACGAAGCGGAAGTGTCAGTGGAACAGTTTGGATTTATGCCGGGAAGGAGAACGACAGATGCAGTTTTTGCATTGAAACAGTTGGCAGAGAGGTACAGAGAGGGGCAGAAGGCGTTGCACATGGTTTTTATTGACTTGGAGAAGGCATATGATAGGATACCACGGCAGGAAGTTTGGAGATGCTTAAGGGAAAAGATGGTACCGGAGAAGTATGTTAAACTGATCAAGGGGATGTACAGGGGAGTAACAACTAAGGTGAGGAGTAGCGTGGGTGTGTCAGAGAGCTTTGGGGTGGAAGTTGGTCTGCACCAAGGATCAGCTTTGAGCCCCTTCCTTTTCAATGTGGTATTCGATGTGTTGACGGACAGGATTAGAGGGGAGGCGCCGTGGTACATGATGTATGCAGACGATGTTGTGTTGAGTGGGGAGACGAAAGAGGAGGTTGAGCAGCAGCAGTTGGAAAATTGGAGAGAGGCGTTGGAAAGTAGGGGGATGAGAATTAGCCGAAAGAAGACCGAATATATGGGATGTGATGTGCAGCAGGACCGAGGAGGGGAAGTGACATTGAGTGGAGAGCGTGTTAAGACGGTGGAGTATTTTAAATACTTGGGGTCAACAGTGGATGCAGAGGGGGGAGCAGAGAGAGAGATAAACTGTAGAATACAGTCGGGGTGGAAGAACTGGAGAGACGTATCAGGGGTGCTCTGTGATAAGAGGGTCCCAGTGAAACTGAAGGGAAAGGTATTCAAAACAGTGGTGAGGCCGGCAATGTTGTATGGAATGGAGACTGTGCCAATGAAGAAGAGCAATGAAAGAAAAATCGATGTGGCTGAAATGAAGATGTTGAGATGGATGTGTGGAGTGACGAGGAGGGATAGGGTCAGAAATGAGCATATAAGAGGAACAGTGAAGGTGGCGGAAGCATCTAAGAAGGTGCAGGAGGAGGCCAGGCTGAGGTGGTATGGACACGTCAGGAGAAGAGAGGAGGAGTATGTGGGGCGCAGAGTGCTGGAGATGGAGTTGCCGGGACGGAGAAGAAGAGGAAGACCGAAGACGAGATGGAGGGACTGTGTGGTGGCGGACATCAGGGAGAAGGACTTGGAGGAGGACGTGGTATACGACAGAGGAGAGTGGAGAAGACGAACCAAAAACAGCGACCCCATGTAAAGATGGGATAATAAGCTGCGGAAGAAGAATTAAAAAAGACAATACGGGTAAAAACCGTCGCCACAACATTGCCGTCGTTATTATTTTTTATGACGATACAACCATTTCTTACAAACAACACATATTCCCCGTAAGGTATGTGAAGTCTCTTTGGCCACCCGCCTCCCAGCAAAAAAAAAAAAGCGATATCTCTCTATACATTCTTACGGAAAACGTACCGCAAAATGCAATTCTTGATGTATTTTTAATGTCTTAGTATTAAAAAATATGAAATTACAGTAAAATGTAACCATGGTTTTGTTCCGGAATTCATTATAAAATATCACCTTGCGTACAATTCAATTTGCTACTTTTTTTTTACTCTGACTAATACGCAATACACACATATGGATCCCCACCACGAGACCTTGCCTTCTCGGCACATATTGACCAGGTGTAATAGAATAGTGTATTTGGTCCCCCTCCTACCCCTAACAAAAAAAAAATAATATTCGCTCAAAAATATTAAACTGATTTGATAAAGGTGAAAAATATGTTCCATTCAAATACGTGGAAAATAAAAAAGTTTTAGAAATTACATTTTTTTCTTTAATTTAAAAAAAAAAATCGCAAACCAAAAAAAATAGGAGATAGAAAGTTGAAACTTTGTACGTGTAGGAAGGGATACAAAATATAAAAGCTGTCCACAAAAGAATCGTAAAAATTTAGCCTATTTGAAATGGAATTTTTACGATTCTTTAGTGGCCACACTATATATTTTGAATAAATTTCATCAAAATAAAAAATTGTTTTGGGAAATATTTTCGCTTCATGCAACTTTGAACTCGATTTTTTTTGACATTTAATCGTTATTTTATTTTTATTTTTATTTTTATGTTAATTATACCCAACATCTAAATAAAAAGGTTTGGTCAATTTTTTGAAAGTGATAGTGAATTTTTTTTTCGGTTTCGTGAAGGTGTCGCAGTGAAAAAAACACTCTTTTTCAGGAATGTATTAAAAAAAATTAGGCTCAGAATTAGAATTGTTATTTTATGATAAATAATTTTCCAATAAATTATTTAAAACATAGGATCTAAACATCATTCTATAAAATATAAATTTTTAAATATTAAAATCTAATATTTATTTTTAACATATTTCATAAGTAAAAAAACCAAACGCAAAGTAATAATGGAGAGAAAATTGAAACTTTATTTGTACATTTAAAATATGTAAAACACATTCTAGCCAATTTTCAATTAAATTGAACGAGCTGTTTTGGAGGTACTGTTTGGACTTTGCACATTTCTTAAAAATGGTCATTATATCGGGAGCCGAGAGTACATTCGTTTTTATACAGAAAGGAGGGGCCCAGGCCAATGTCAATACATTTATGGTGTATGGCACACACAACTCGAATAGTTACAAAGGACAGAACAAACTTTTAGTAAAAAAGTAAATAACAAATACACTACTAACGATATATATATACACATAC
Organism: Bathynomus jamesi; assembly: GCA_023014485.1. Taxonomy (NCBI): domain Eukaryota; kingdom Metazoa; phylum Arthropoda; class Malacostraca; order Isopoda; family Cirolanidae; genus Bathynomus; species Bathynomus jamesi. The sequence continues at coordinate 38,369 of JAJOZX010009666.1, read as the reverse complement.
ACACACACACATATATATATATATATATATATATATATATATATATCGGGGTGGCCGAAAAAAAAACGCCTTGAGATTTGAACATCAATAACTTCAAAAATATGCAGTTCTCATTTCCATTTACCTCAATCTATTGATAAGCCATCATAAAAAATTCAGACCTCTCCATAAAATACTTTTTCCACAGCTGAGGGAACAATGAGGTATGGTCAATATGATCAATATGTCCGCGTCCTGCTCACAAACCAATCTTAACCTTTTCTTCCACGACATGATACATTTCCTGATTTCTGCTAATATCATTTTGTCCCAACATTCGAGTATTTTTTTCTTTAATTGCATTTCTGTAAACTTTTCTGTTTGGCCTTCATAAATCTTCTCTGCTAGAGTGTTCCATATGCAACAATCCATGGGATTGCAATCAGGTGATTGAGGGGGGCCAGTCGTTTTTTCCAATGAAGTTGACTACATTCCGTTGTAGATAATCCTGTGTGAACTCGCTTGTATGAGCTGTAGCACCATCTTGTTGGAGTATGAAATCGTTTCCATAATACAGACGCCGATACACTGGGCAACAAAAAAAATTTTTTTCGTGTCCCAAGAATGAAAATACCTTATTCTTATAGTATTTTCTGTGCTGAATCCAAATAAGTTTGTAAAATTTCTCTATCAGATCTGGTTTTTGTGTGATATGCAATTTAATTTTTAAAAACCCATATAGTTACATACTTATTAAAATATGATCGAAAAGACATACCTGTAGTTTAAAAAGTAGCTTGTTTTGATTTTCTGCTGTGCTTTGCCTCAGGCATGTCTCTCTTAAGAGTCCAGCAAGAGTCAGCCAGCATACTGGGGCTCCATTTGCCTTGGTAACGGTTTTCCATGGCAGAAATATCCTGATGAAAACGCTCACCATGTTCGTCGCTTACCGCACCCAGGTTTTCCGGAAAAAAGTCCAAGTGAGAGTCCAAGAAATGAACCTTTAATGACATATTGCACCCCATTGCTTGGTAAGACTTAAGAAGATCTCCTACTATTTCAGGATAGTTTTCGGCCTTGTGATTTCCCAAAAAATTTGTGCAGACACTTTTGAAACTCTGCCACGCAGCTTTCTCAACTTCATTCAACTCTCCTTCAAATCTCTCATCTCTAAACAATTCTCTGATCTGACGGCCTACAAAAATGCCTTCTTTAATCTTGGCATCACTGATCCGGGGAAATTTATTTCTCAAGTATGTGAATCCTGTTTGCGCTTTATCCATCGCTTTAACAAAGTTTTTCATAAGTCCAAGCTTGATATGCAAAGGAGGAAGGTACACTTTCTCAGGGTCAACAAATGAACTATTCACAACATTTTTCTTGCCTGGAACAAGTGAGGTGCGTTTTGGCCAATCCTTCTTAACGTAGTGTTTTGCTTGTCCCTACTGTCCCACTCACATAAAAAACAACAGTACTTGGTGTAACCTAGCTGCAACCCTAGCAAAAGTGCAATGACCTTCAGATCTCCACAGATATTCCACTTATATTTCTGATACTGAAACTTTTCTAAAAGCAACTTCATGTTGTCGTATGACTCTTTCATGTTTGCAGCATGTGCAATAGGTACAGAAGGAAATTTATTTCCGTTGTGAAGAAGGACTGCTTTCAAGCTGACTTTTGAGGAGTCAATGAACAATCGCCACTCATCCACGTTATGTTCATGACCAAGAGCCCCCATGACTGAATTAACATCTTCACAAAACACAAGTCCATCTTCATGGGAGAACCATTCTTTGAATTCATCATGGCGGCTGCGGAAAAAACAAACTTTAGTGTCACGTTGCAGTAGATTCCAACCCTTTAATCTTGAACCTAAAAGTTCAGCCTGCTTCTTAGATAATTTCAAATCACGAACTAGGTCATTTAGATCTCCTTGTGACAGTAAATGTGGTTCACTGGAGGAACAGGTAGCCTGGAATGTTGGATCAGAAATGTCTTCATCTTTTTCCTCGTGATATGCTACAGCTACGTTTGATTCCTCATCACTTAAACTTACATGTTCAGGAGGATTTGGTACTGGAAGTTGAGCACTGTGGGGAACTGGTCTCATTGCAGACGGTAGATTAGGGTATTTCATAAGGCTCTTTGTTTTTGAAGTGATCCCCTTTGTATTTACCAGGCAGAAATAGCAGTCTGTTGTGTGATCTTTGGGGTCCCTCCAAATCATTGGAATAGCAAATGGCATGTGACGTGAACCGTTTAGCCATCCTGTAAGTAGTCTTACACATGTCACACAACAAATGTGAGGTGCCCAACTCTTGTCCTGATCGCCTACTTTACATCCGAAATAAATTCATAGCATTTTTTTACTAATGGTGTAAAGTTACGTTTCTGGGATTTTAAAGTTAGATCACCACATACATAACAAAAGGAATTAGGATGATTCAGACAGTTCCGCGGCATTACAAAACATCTATATGAATACAACACTGGTGTAAAATTAACAAGAAGCAACAGACACTAGCTGTTAACACTGTGACATTTACAAGCAGACTGACTTGGAGCTGCTCTACACACAGAAACTAGGCTCATGTCTGAACAGGTACAAACATGTTTCAACCTGCACAGTCTGCTGCTCCGACCAAATTTATCCTGCCAGCATTATCAGAACTTTCTCCCCAAAGAAATAAATTGTACTAATTTTACAGAAAAATTAATACAACATATATATTAATATTAATATATTTTATTATAGTTATATTAATTAATATAATATATTATTATATTTATTATTTTTATAATGTTTTATATTATAATATTGTATATACTTAATTATATATAATGTTATTATTTTTTTATCCGGTGATCATGCTAAATGAGGAAAAAATGAACATAGCGTCACAAGTAAACTAAGCCTGATAGAAAAAATCTGATTTCATATTTAGATTCAGCATGAAAAAGTACACTTAGAACACCCATCAAAACCTTGTGACAAAATTGTTGTTGACCAGTGTGATCAGGCAAAAGATTCTCCTCTAGGAGATTTACATAGGTTTCTGAATTAATTTTTTTTATTTTCTGAAAGGAAATGAATTTTCATCTTTCTATTCCATGATACACCTGCTAATACCATAATTTTTTGGAAAACAGACTTGTTTGGTGGTAAAGTCTCGATGGAAGAATGTCTTTCTTACGCCGACCATAAACAACATCGTTCCGGGAGTTTCGAGTAATCTCGATGGTTGGTAAAATCTTTTTCATCTGTAAAAAACTATTTTTTTTAACATCATTGGACGAAAATTTATCAAGCAATTTTCTACAACGAATTTTTCTTTCGGCTTTTGCATTGCTGTCACGTCTTGAAACACCGATCCTTTTAAATGCTTTAAGTCCTACCGTTCTCTGCATTCTTTAAAGTATGGAACTTCGACTGATACCTAAATTTCTTGCAATTTTCCTCTGAGAGCAGTGTGACCCAGGTCGATCCTCTTGAGATAGGCTCATCATTTCGATCATTGCTATATTGTCTTGAGTGTAAAATGTTTCAGGCAGACCACTTCCACGCTTCCGTGCCGTCGAACCGATTGCTTTACATATTTTTTATTATTCTATTCACAGACGCAACAATCATTACAAGTTATTCCTGGAAATTCCTCAAAATTCTTGCCCCAGTCCATCTTTTTTCCAGGAAACACTTTTCAATCACCGCTTTTTCACCGTTAGTTAGAACCATAATTTAAAGGGTAAGTTTAAAAAACAGTATTTAAGATGGGCGTAGCCTATATCATCTGACATTTTGCAGAGACTAACAGATTATCCATAAGCTAAGGAAACTACAAGTCTTAGAATAGTTGCAGGTACAGCTATACACATTTAGGATTTAGGATATTCTTTTTTTCACCATACCTCATTGTTTCCTCAGCTGTGGAAAAAGTATTTTATGTAGAGGTCTGAAATTTTTATGATGGCTTATCAATAGATTGAGGTAAATGGAAGTGAGAACTGCATATTTTTGAAGTTATTGATGTTCAAATCTCAAGGCGTTTTTTTTTTTGGACCACCCGATATATGAGTCGGACTAAATAATGGAAACACCTTTGACACCGTACATTTTATTAATTAATAATGGGTAAAACCCCTCTTTGCAGACAAAACTGCGTGGAGTTGACTGATACAAATTTTGGTGCGGTCCACAAAGATATCTTTAGTCTACAAAAGAATTTGCGCTGGTGACCTGACCTGACTTGAGTTTGTGCTGACCTGACCTAACCTGACCTGAAATAAAATGACTTGATTTTATCTTTGGGGACGAATGTGAGGTCAAGGCGGACTATAAAAGGGGGAAAGCATGAAGACAAATATTAGTTCAATTACATTAAAACAAAAAATTTAAAGGATAAATAAAACAAACAATTCATTCTATGGGATATAATGCCCGGTTAGGTTAATTGAATACCCGGTTAGGTCAACTGTATGCCCTTGACAATTGGTTAGGTTAAGTCGTGATATTTTCGTTAGTTTTAACGAAAATATCACAACTTAACCTAACCAATTGTCAAAGGCATACAGTTGACCTAACCGGGCATTATATCCCATAGAATGAATTTTGTTTTATTTTTCCTTTAAATTTTTGCTTTAATGTAATTGAATTTGTAAATATGTTGTAGACCGTACGCTATAGTGTAAATATCTTTGTAGACCGCACGCTATAGTAGCACCCAAATTTTGTACATCGGTTAGAGGTATTTTGCACCATTCGTCCAGCAGAATGGCTTCCAGTTTCTTGAGGGACATCAGCGATGGAAATCTACTCCTTAACCTATTCTCAAGGACTGACTATATGGGTTCAATAATATTTAAATCCGGTGATTGAGGAAGCTAGGGAAGATGTTTTGCTTCAGTTTCAAGTTCGGTAAACCACGATTTAATTTTTCCAGCTGTGTGTACCAATGCATTACCATCTTGAGAAAAACTGCACCTCCTTCAGGAAACAAAACTGATACCATTGGATACAAATGGTCACCAAGGATGACTTCATACTCATTAGCAGTTACTTTGCCTTGTAATGTAATCACTGGGCCTAAAGATTCCCACAAGACTGCTGTTTAATCATTACCGAACCACCTCCATACTTGATTAATGGCAGAAGGCAGTCAAAGTTGTAGGCGTCCTTTGGCTGTTTCCATAAATAAACTCGACCATTTGAAAAAGGGTGAATGATGACTCATACGACCGTATTACCTTCTTCCACTGCTCCAACGACCATTCCTTATGTTCCATACAGCATTTCTTTCGGGATAATGCACTTGATTGTGTAATCAAGGGTTTACGTATTGCAGCTTTGCCATGAAATTTCATTCCGTCCAATTCACGTCGAGTTGTTTTGACCGAAATTGGTCAAATTAAATGTATATTTAGTTGAGCACAAAATTTGTTGCCGTTGTTCCTGAATTTTTACTCATAGTTCTTGACAGCACAAGTCCATCCCGATTGTCCAGCTTTCATGTTCGATCACTGTTGGTCTTGCCTGTAGATGTTTTGCCTTCTCTTTCCTACGCAATCCAACCTTTAGATACCGTTTCTCTAGATATTTTATGATGTTTTGACGTTTCTGTTATAGAATACCTAGCTAACTGGATACCAACAATTTGTCTCCTTTCGAAATCAGAGAGGTCTCTCATCATCAGTAGCATCATCTCAAAAAATCTGGAAAACATAGTAGATTATTAGGTTTATAAAGAGTTTACACTATTTATTATAACATTAACTATTAAACATGTAATCGTACATCGGTAGTCCCCTCGAAGACAGATGCAAAAAGTGGCACCATTATTATATGGTGTTTCCCTTATTTTGTCCAACCCATATATATATATATATATATATATATATATGGGAATTTTGTGATCCATTTCAGAAGTTCGAATACGTTTAAAAGAATATTACTTTCCACGTACCAGTTCACGTTTTAACTTCTAAACTACAGGGTGGTGCAAAGGTGAGGAGTCAAAGGAGCCAGAGAGAATGGATCTTTTCCGTTCTATGGCCGCAACTATTTTTTATATGAAAATTACATTTTTAGTTAAAAAATGTATATTTATGCAATGATGACCCTTTGACTCGCCACCCTGTATATTAGTTCAACCTGATTTCTGATTTCAAATCTTAAACACATCATCTGAAATTAATTCATACCATCGTCAAAAGCTTACTGCGCGGGAAAGGATTACAGGTATGAACGATGCTGGGATGTTACCTTCGTCAGTAGCAAGAAAGCTTGGAATTCGCGAACAATTTCATTGTCCATCATGTAAATCTGTTCCAGACAGACTACAAGAAGTTATTATTAGAGATTGAAGATGGATTAGCTGCTAAATTAAAATTTTAAAAATACATTTAAATTATATCGTCCCATAATAAACTCGTTTTGATGAGATCAAATGTTTTATTTAACATTTGAAACCGTTTATTGCCGATGGGTTTCCAACGTTTCACTGAAGAGATTTTTAATAAAAAAAGAGCTATGAAATACGAAGCGAATGAAACTATTTAAAAACATACGGTGTAGTTTCAGATTACATATTAACAAGAGAATTAACCATGTAAAAATTACACGATACACACACACACACACACATTTCATGTGTTTAGTTGTGAAATTCATTCCATAACAAATACATATTTATATTATTAAAACCCAGAAAAAATAATTTATTGTTTTACAGTAATTTTGATTCACTATAACAAAGATAGTCTCTCTCTCTCTCTCTCTCTCTCTCTCTCTCTCTCTCTCTCTCTCTCTCTCTCTCTCTCTCTCTTCTCTCTCTCTCTCTCTCTCTCTCTCTCTCTCTCTCTCTCTCTGATTAGGTTTCGTGTGTGCGTCCCTCGGGTGAAGCGTAGTAACTCGAGAGGCAGTAAGCTCGATCTACGGCGGGCGGACTTTGTTAGCCTCCGGGATAGCGTAGGTGAGATGGGGTTAGAGGTCGGCGGCGATGTTGAGGGAGTGTGGAGTGCATTCCGGGACGAGTTATGGTGCTGCAGTCTGCTGCCATACCCTCAAAACGGTCACCCCTGCTTCAACGCAGCCTAAGTGGTTCAATCGTGACATCGCTTCGGCTATCCGATATAGGAAAGTAGCGTATAGGAGGGCGAAGGCCAATCGTTCCATGAGAACACTGAAGCGTATGTCCGCCTGTGTAGGGAAGTGAAGGCGAAGGTTAGGCTAGCGAAACGTAACGAAGAACTACGGGTGGCAAGCCTCTGCAAGGGTAACCCTAAGGAGTTCTTCAGTTATGTTAATAGTAGAAAGCCCATTCGAAGCATGATAAAGGACCGAAGCGGCGTTCTGCGGACCTCCGACGCGGACATCGCCAATGTGCTTAATGAGTACTTTGCGGGAGTGTTCACCAGGGAGGACACCCGCATCATCCCCGAGCCAGGCGTCAGACACGAAGGTGCTGGCCTGGATAGTGTTCGATGTACCGCGACAGTCGTTGCCGATAGAATAAAACAAATTGAGCGCGTTTAAGGCTCCTGGACCAGACCAGTTTCTCCCCAGAGTGTTGCGGGAGGTGCGCGACCAGGTGGCTCCCCACCTGGCTACAGTCTTCAACAAATCGTTGGAGACGGGCCAGGTGCCTGGTGACTGGAGGGAAGCCAACGTGACCCCTATCTTTAAGAAAGGGGATCACGAAAGTCCAGGGAACTATCGTCCCATTAGTCTCACTTCGGTGTAGGTAAATTATTAGAGGGGATAATAGCGGATAGGATCGTTGACCATTGGATTCCTACAAGCTGCTTGGGGACTCCCAACATGGGATTAGACGGCAAAGGTCGTGTCTCACCAACTTGCTCGAGTTTTTCCACGTCATGTTGAGTGAGTATGATAAGAGTAGGGCGATTGATATACTTTATCTCGACTTTCAGAAAGCCTTTGATAAGGTACCTCACCGCCAGCTAATGGCGAAAGTGCGCGCGCTGGGTATCGGTGGGAAGTAGGGAGGTGGATTGAAAAACTGGCTGAAGAATAGGCGGCAGAGGGTTGTAATTAAAGGGGCTAGTTCGGATTGGGCCTCGGTCACTAGTGGGGTTCCTCAGGGTTCCGTTTTGGGGCCGCTGTTGTTTATCATTTACATAAATGATATAGACGGTGGCATCGTCAGTCGGATCGCCAAATTTGCTGATGACACCAAGCTTGGGGCCAATGTTGGGACGCTGGAGGCGATCGAGCAACTGCGTGCGGACCTAGGTAGGATAGGAGAGTGGTCCGAAAAATGGCAAATGCCGTTTAACTTGGGTAAATGCAAGGTGATGCACATTGGCTACGCCAATCCCAAGTCGGACTACTCGATGTTGGGGAGTAATATGGAGGCGACTGATTTGGAAAAGGACTTGGGTGTGCTAATTAGCAGCGACTTAAGTTTACCAAACAGTGCGTTGAGGTGGAAAAGAAAGCCCAGAAGCTGTTGGATTATATCAGGAGGCAATTTCAGTTTCGGAACAAGGAGATTGTGCTCTCTCTGTACAATTCCTTGGTTCGGCCGCACCTGGAGTATGCTGTGCAGTTCTGGTCGCCCACCCTCAGGAAAGATATTGAGAGGCTGGAGCGAGTGCAGGCGAGGGCCACAAGTTAATCCCTTCCGTTAGGCATATAGGCTACAATCGACGCTTACGCGCCCTGGACTTGTTTTCGCTGGAAACTCGGAGGCTGCGCGGTCAATTGATCGAGGTTTTCAAGCTCTTACGCGGGTTCAACGATGTCGATTTTAGAAGCATGTTTAGTTTAAATGATAACCCAACTCACAACAATGGTTGGAAGTTGGATTTGAAACGGTTTAGACTAGTATATGTGGGAATTATTTTACGTAAAAGATCTGTGACACGTGGAACAGGTTACCTTCAGAAGTTGTGAACAGTTCCTCTGTGGATCACTTCAAGAAAAGGTTAGACCAAATCTTGCACACTATTTGAGGGTGTAGAAAATTTTCCCTGGCACCCGTTGCCATTGGTACCTCCTCGGTATGGGCCGCAAGGCCTTTTGAGGTACTTCTTTTCCTTGTAACTCCTTATTATTATATATATATATATATTATATAATATATATATATATAATATTACAATCACTATGTAAAATTAGGCAATATAAAAATTGACTTAAATTCAGGTACTGTCTCAAATTGTGATACACACAAAACGTAACCTAACTTTGTTAGGGAAATTGGGAAATACCAGTGGGAATGCATATGCAGCATTACCAGAAAGGTTAGGTTAGGTTTTGTGCGTATCGCAATTTGATACATTGCGTAAAATTTCAGTTAATTTACAAATTGCCTGATTTCAGCCGTTGACTGTAACATGTACACCGCCTTGTACAGTATATTACATTTAGACGAGTAAAAATGTTTTAATTAGTAATTACGAAACATTTCTTCAAACTTGTGTATAATTATGTGGTTAGTAAACAATATACAGGGTGTTTCACAACCGGTCTGTCATACTATAGGGGTGATTTGGGGGGTGATATCGAGTAAAAATGTTAAGGGTCTTTTCCGTTTGGAGCCCACCACCAGATTCTTTTGAAAATAGCACCAGTAGTGCATTTTGACCTTCTGAATATGAAAATAACATTCTTTTTTTTGGAGAAATGCGAACATTTTGCATAATAGGGCAATAAAAATGCAAAATAGATTACATGATATTTATTATGCAAAATAGGTTACATTATATATATATATATATATATATATATATATATATATATATATATATATATATTAAAATTGATCAACTGGTTAGGACAACTGAATGCCCGGTTAGGTTAATTGAATGCCTGGTTAGGTAACCTGTACGCCCTTGACGATTGGTTAGGTTAAGTTGTGATATTTTCGTTAGTTTGTAATTATTTTTGTAATATTCCAGTCTTCCATTCTGTTCCTTTTACGCTTTAAAAGTGTCACGAATGTATATAGCCTAGGTCTTTGCGCGAACTAAGAATAAGATGGCCTATAGCCTACGTCCAATTTTCAATGCAAATTACACTGGGTAACAAAATTTGAAAATTTTTCTGTTATTGTGATTTTTCTGTCGTTTCTTACTGATTTCGGGGCGCTGATTCCAAAAATGATATTGGTTTTGCTCTATCATCAACCGTTTCAAAAATATAGGTTATCACACTTTTCGTATGGCAAAGTATATAAAGAAGGCTAACATAAATATTTTTTGAAAATAAAAACACTATTGGAAATTAATGTTTATTGAGCTAAAATTGTTTGACAAACCCAAAATGGTGCAAAGGATATAATATATATCATGAGGAGAACCGATAAGAGAATAACAAGCCTCGTTATGCAGTGTGCGTTCCTTAAAAATGCACTGAAGAACGCGACTTCCGCGTATGAACATTCTTATCCTTTCTGATCAGCGACCATACGTAGTCTCCCATCATGGAAGCATCCCAATGGCCCTGGTACCTTTTCTCCATCGTTTGAATATCTTGATGGAATCTTTCGCCATGTTCTTCACTCACATCGCCCAGGTTATCACGAAAAAAGTCTAGATGTGAATGCAGATAGTGTAATTTTAAAGACATACGGCACCTCATTTTGCCATAGCACCTCATTTTGCCATAGCACTTAATCAAGTTTGACACTAACTCCTTATAGTTTCGTGCTTTATGGTTGCCTAAAAACCCACGAACCACATCACGGAAAGCACACCAAGCCTCTTTTGCGATCGGAGTCATCTGGCTTCAAGGTTCTTTGAATTCAACAGCGCCTTGACTTGTGGTCCTACAAAGATGCCAGCCTTGACTTTGGCCTCAGAGAGTTTAGGGAACATGACCCGAATTTGTTGGAAAACTTCCCCTCCAAAATCTACGCAGTTACAAACTGCTTAATTAGACCCAACTTAATATGGAGAGGTGGTAGCAGAACTATGTCAGGCTTCACAAGAGGTTCCCTGAGTACATTGTACTTTCCTGGTTGCAGTCCTTCACGTGGAGGCCACTGAACTGTTTTATAGTGCTCAGTTGAAGCCCTGCTATCCCACAGGCAAAGAAAACATGAATATTTAGTAAACCCTCCTTGTAAACCTAACAGGAAACCAATCATTTTGAAATCAACACACACGTCCCAGTTATATTGTTCATACCTGATTTGAGTGAGCAGTTGGTTGACATTTTCATAGTCTCTTTCATTTGAACAGAATGTGCAACTGGTATAGATGGATATTTGTTCCCATTGCGGAGTAGAACAGCTTTTAAACTCCGAGTTGAACTGTCAATAAACAGGCGCCACTCTGAGGGTATATGTGTTAACCCAATAGCTGTCAATAGACCATTAACCTCGCTGCAATAACAGAGAAAGCCATTGACATCATAGAACCTTGCAAACTCTTCATGCCGCAAATTCCACTCTTTGAGTCTGGAGGTCAGAAGCTCAGACCCTGATTTCGTCAGACTCAAATCTCTAATTAAGTCGTCCAATTCCCTCTAATTTGGAAAGTGAGGGTTTGTACTGAAAGTTACTGTATATTCTTCATCATGACTGTCCTCACCAGCCGACATCTCAGATGAGCTAGCTGCATCCTCATTTTCAACCTGCAAAGCAAAGAAACAAAATATAGGTATAGCTATATATGTAGAAGAGCATCAGCACTAAGAAAAATCGACACATAATGAGCCACAGTCTATAAATACAGAAGGTATTTATGGACTGTATGGATGGATACCTGTTCTGGTGGACGTGGTATTGGAAGACCTACGCCATGTGGTACAGGAGCTATGGACGACGCTATGCTTGGATACTGAAGAGTCTGCCTTCCTTTAACTTTCCTGTACTTAGAAACATCTACCATGCAGTAGTAGCAATCGTCGTGGTGGCTCTTTGGTTCTCTCCATATTCTGGGTACCGCAAAAGGCATTGCCTTGCTTACTCCCCGCAGCCATCCTTCAAGTGTGGAGCGGCAGCTTCCACAGATCACATGGGGTGCCCAGGGCTTATCTTGGTCACCCATAGGCATACCAAAATAGAGCCGATACGCGATCCAGAACTTGATGCCTTTCACAATCTTGTGCGATACTTGCTTGGGGCCTATGTAATACCCACAAACGTAGCAGAATATATCCGGCGAGTGTTTACAAGCTCTAGTTGCCATTCTCTTTACCAAACTGTACTACATTAATCATAACCTGCAGATATAGAGAGAAGAGTTATTAAATCTGCAACAGATTACAGATTACAGATTCCAGAAAAAAGATGTATTCACAACACTGAAATAATGTTCGCAATAAAAAAGGATCGATAACACTCAAATTGTCAGCACAGAGAAGCACAGAAACACAGTACCTCAGTGCTGGTAACCATCAGACAAACAACCTGCTTTCTTTGTGTGCTCACACTTACTGACTTCTCAGACTCTGCGCTCTTCTTTATATAGCACAGTGGAAGTTTCGGGCAATTTCTAGAGCAAGAAACTGTCAACGAACATCCGGATTGTCCTCAACAATTCCTGATTCTTCTGATATTGCTGCGCCCATAATAACATTATACTGGTAAAACATGAAAAATGGATTATCTCTTAACCATTGATGATACACCCAAATCAAGGCCAGATTTGGACTCAGCGCCCACAAATGCATATAAAAACATAAAAAATTCTATATAAACAGAATCAGTGTTACACAGTGTTATCGTCAAATTTTTGAAGAATAGACAAACTAAATGTACGAAATTCAAACGTTAAAGGGTTGTAACGTCTTTATTATTCATTTATCGGAAAAATATTATATTTTTTAAATCAGCGTAAAAAAGTACACATGATGGTAATAATTAATTTTAATTCTACAGTAGTGGTGGGCACGAAACGGAAAAGATCCAAAGTTAATACAACATCGGTGCTATTTCCAACCGTTGCGGAGCTACGGACGTTTTAAGATGTGCAAACAACAAATCCCTACTTGTCAGTAATTCGATAGATGGCAGCATTGGTGGTAGTTTCGGTTAACGAAGTTACTACTACTAATCCTCAGTTTTTTCTTTCAGTTGGTTCTGATCTGTGGTCCGAGACACACTGTTTGCTAAAGTGAACAATCAAAATGAATCAACAGTTCACACCCGCTAAATACGCTGATATCCATTTCTTTATGGATTCTGTGATGGTAACAGCAAAGCGGCAATTGAAGATTATCGAAGACGTTTTCCGAACCGACAAATACCGAACAGGCAAGTGTTTAATGACACACACCAGAGATTAAGGGAAACAGGGACATTGTTCCACGTAACCAAGAACATGCAGCACGACGGCTCGTTGCTGTGGAGGAGCGCATACTGGACCTAGTACAACGTAGCCCAACTACCAGTGTTCGAAGGATTTCTAGACGAATTGGTGAATCCGCATCGCGTGTATGGCAAACCATACATGATGAGGGTTTGTATCCCTATCATTTGCAACGTGTGCAAGGTCTTCAACCGAATGATTACGATAAACGTATTCAATTTTGCCAGTGGATGGTTATGCATCGCCAAATTCTTAATCGCATACTACTCAGTGATGAAACACAATTCATTCGGGATGGAATTAACAATAGACGACCCCACTTGGGGTCCGCCGATAATCCCCACGGTGTCGTTGAAGGAAACTTTCAATATCGATTTTCGGTGAATGTTTGGTGCGGTGTAATTGGAGATCAGCTGATTGGACCGTTCGTTTTGGAACAACGATTAACTGCTGATATTTATCTGAACTTCCTGACGAACGAATTGCCGCTTTGATGGAGGACGTGCCCTTGGAGACAAGGCGCAGGCTGTTCTTTCAGCACGATGGGGCGGCACACATTTTGGTCGTCATGTTACGGATTACATGAATCAGCGGTACGGGAATCGTTAGATTGGTCGTGCTGGTCCAATATCGTGGCCCCAAGATCTCCAGACCTAACCCCGTTAGATTTCTTTTTATGGAGCCTTATGAAAGAGATGGTCTACAAGACCAAAGTACAAACGAGAGAGGAACTCTTGCGTTAGATTATAGATGCCGCTGCTTACATACGAGAACACCCCAAAATGATTCAATGGCAGTGAACTCTTGTTTGGAACGAACAAGGCTGTGCATTCAAAACCAAGGCGGACATTTTGAACATTTATAAGGTGTATCATAAAACGTAGCAATAAATACATCATGTTAATACTCTCGTTTATTTTTTTCCGTGCACCTTGAAACGTCCGTAGCTCCGCAACGGTTGGAAATAGCACCGATGTTGTACTAACTTTTTTACTCGATATCACCCTCAAAATCACCCCCAAAAGTATGGCAGACCGGTTGTGAAACACCCTGTGTGTGTGTGTGTGTATATATATATATATATATATATATATGAATGAAAGTAAAAATGAAAAAGTTTATTAGCAGACCATAGTCCATATGACAAATATTAATAATACAAACTGACAATAAAATACAATGACAATTCAAATGCTGAGAGAGGAGAGAGAGAGAGAGAGAGAGGAGAGAGAGAGAGAGAGAGAATATGTTGAAAACTTTGTTAATTTCGTGAAAAAAAATTTCGCTATGCCAAATTCATAATCGGATACCAAGCGTAACTAATTAATATAATTAAAAGGTTATGGAGAAAAATGGCTGCTATACACCTTTCCCCCTCCTCGATATATATATACTGTAGTATATACATATGGAGAAATAAGGGGAAATTTCTCGTCAGTTGATCCACACTGCATTTCACAGTGCTCGTAATATAAATTTAGTAATTTTAGAGAAAAATATTACTTAAGCTTTATGAAAATACGTCGCACAAAGGGGAAAATTAAGTACTTAGAACATTGCTGCTACTCCTTCTCACTTGTTATTCATCGTTGTCTTTTAATTACCTTACTCGCGTATGTTTAATAAAGTATTGTATTATAACAAGCAAATCTCCCTTAATTGCCTTTCTGTTCTGTAAAAATTCTGTAATATATATATATATATATATATATATATATATATATATATATATATATATATATATATATATATATATATATAAAGACCGAAACATGGAATAATATATTCTTGCTTTATTTGCAGACGAGAACTCTGCTGCAATGCAGAGAGGCCTGAAAAGAAGAAATTACGTGACCAAAATGTCTCTTCCATACCAATATTAAAGACAAGTTCAAACTCGGCCGAGGAAGCCACTTCCTTCTCGTGTTTGATCTTCTTTCTTGTCTGTTTCGTTCATACCCTCTCGGCAGTGTCTCACGGAAACGTCACTGAAACCGCGTTGGAAATCCTTCGACGCGCGTTCTCGCGATTGACTAACGCGGGCGGCGTGAGGGCCGACCGGTGGAGGAAGTCCGGCATCGTTCCGCCGAATGTGAAGATGAAAAAAAAGAGAAACGTCTCCGCCGTCCGTTCGAGGTGCCCTTTCACTCGAGGGAAAACCATTGTTTGGGTTGTTTTGGGGCTTCTTAAGTCTATTAAGAATGGATTTTTCTTTGTTATTTAAATGTGTTATTAATGTCGTTGCCTCATTATTTAAAGTTTCCTTACCCGCTACGAAAGGAGCTTTCTTATCCAATTTTGTTTACCACATAAAAATCGAACTAAAACCATTGCTTGGGAATCGTGACTAAAAATGTAATCCTTCATAATATATGGCTGCGCACTTGCTACGAAAGAACTATAAGAAAATAATGGTAACCAAATAAGGGCACAATGAAGTTAAAAGAATGAATAATTAAGAGATGTTTAGAGATGAATAGGATTTCGGCTGAAATGAGGACAAAAAAAAAAAAAAATAAGAAAATGACTCGTATTAAAATTAGAGAAAAAAAATGTGTATTCAAACGGCGCTTTGCTTCAGTGATTAATGTTGTAGAAGTATCGCATATCGTATCGCATATCAATGTTAAGTTTTAGATAGAGTTATCACGAACAACATGGGTGCATTATGACACGTCATGTCATATATCATATCATACCATACGCGCAAACATATATAAGGATAAAAATCTTAACTTCTTAAATAAAACATGATCTGACGTTGGTGAATCACACTGAACAAATATCAGTGTTGAAAGTTTCATCATCATTTTAATGAGTTAATTAAAATCATTGTTAATTTAAATTGATCAGAGACTGAAAAAAGTTAACTATTCAACAACTTTCTTTAAGAATCCTCGAAAATGTTTTGACATTTTTCAGTGTAATTTTCATATTTGTTTTTTATCGACGTCCCTTTCAACGAATGTTTACATATCAAATTTTCTAAAGTAGTGTTGACATAACACTAAGTAATCTTTTTTCTCTCACTATCACCTTCCATGAACAATGAACATGTACTGTAGTACATAATATCAGATCGTTAGTAATCATTAGAGGTACCCGCGTGTGTATATAATATATATATATATATATATAATATATATTATATATTATATATATATGCCGTTGCTCCATATTCCTAATAATAATTATGGTAGTTTTAACAATAATATCTTCGCTATTTCTTAGAAATTATTCGTTTGCGTGATTAAACTTTTTAAAATATTTTGTGTACATAAATGTGCATTACGTAATCATTTCTGTAAGAAATAGTTTTTCAACTGAGGTAAATATTGCCGACTAAATAGAATTATAATTTGCACTTCTAAAAAAGTGTCCAATCTAACGAGTGTTTCTGAAAGTACGCATAAATGATACTCCTTTTTCCGAAAAAGCGTGGCTCTATAGTGGACAGAGAAATGACATTAATAGCGTAGTTTGTGGACAGTACGGACAGTACGTAAGTGACGGAGCATCTCCGATAAACGGAAACTATGAAAGAAAACGCGTGAAGTGGTGGTTTGCGAGTGTGGAATTATAGAAAGTAAAGTAATGAAGTAACGCTAGCTAATTCCTAATTTTATGATGGCCTTTAAGTAGCAATGAAATAATGGCCGACTAAATTCCGTTATCTCTATGTAACTTACTTTACCCAAAGAAAATGACCACGCATCGCGGAACACCTTTGTCGTCGGACAACGTGACCAAATACCAGTTCATTATGTTCATTTAAACTAAATATATCTGTCCTGTTTCACGCGATTTAATATCAATGTTATTATCGGTTCTTTATGACTCACTCGTGATACGTAGCGCTGTTTGTATGGTCTTATTACATGCATGTATTAAGAAAGGACAGTGTTTTTACTAGATAAATACAGTAGGTTTCTTATTTAATAAGTAAAATTTGGTATTACTTCATATTCGTCCTTCATCTCTTAATGGTAATAAATTATGTCGACTTTGTTCAGCAAAGATTTTAAAAATCCTTAACATAATTGGGTGATTAATACGGTTGAAATGATCTCTGATATTAGCATAAGACAGATTTCTTAAGAGTGTTAAATGTTAATATATAATATATATATATATAAATATATATATATATATATAATATATATATACAGTGTGTATATATTATATATAAAATCAGTCAGGAGGACCAGAAAACTGGCACAGCGCTCATTTCAGACTAATGTGACCCATTATACTAATTCCCAAATTGCAACTAACCAGCATGGTCGGAGTCGAACCCCTGACATCAGTATCTTAATTTCACTTACATGGAAATGGTGTTACCCACTGCGCTACGGCGTCGGCTATATATATATATATGTGTGTGTGTGTGTGTGGCGCGTGTGTATTTTAAAATTCTCTCTCAAATATCAAAGGATTAAAACTTAAAAGCTTAAATCGGAAACTATAAAAATAGAAGAAGGAAGCTTTCGGAGGTGCAACAAACCTCTCCCTTCGAGCCCAGATTGACACTAACGATAAAGGAAAGAAAAAGGTGACTCCAGTTGGAAGCGCGCATGCGTATCAAAGAGTCAATGCATCTGTTAGTTTTGTTCTCATTATAATTTTCAGCGCTGCTTGCTAATTAACGAGGAAGGACTCCACCAACTCTCTGTTGTTGTTCTTAACATCTTTTCCTTCTATAAATAAAGAAGTGTGTTAATATTAAGAAAAGGGTCCACCAAAATGTCGATCCCAAACGACTGAACAATATACAATATAAGGAAGAAACTTCTTTATAAATGAAAATATATTACTTATTGTAGCTGAGAGAGGTGATCCCATGCTTAAATCCTGTCTTAGTATATATATATATATATATATATATATATATATATGTTTTTGTTAATGTGTTATGAATTTGAAGAAAATTCTTTAAATTTACGTCAATTTAACGGGACTTTTAAATAATATATATACTATATATATATATATATAAAATGAAATGGAGCATGGAATTTGGAATTTAATTTTTTAATATTAAATGTAAATTCTTTCTTTCACTGTAAGCTGTAGTCTACACATTATGTCATGTGCACTTAGGAAAAAAAATTCGCCGAAAAAAATTGAAAAATACCTCCAAAATTAATAATTTTCTTTAAATCTAATTTTCTACGGAAAATAATAATTTCTTTAAAAAAAAAAAATTAATAATAAATAATGTTTGGAACGCTTCTGAAATTTTATTTTCGGTCAATTTTTTTCCCGCAACTGAACATCATAATCACGCAAATAAATGTCTCGTTGCTTTTTTACTTTTATATCCTAAGGACGAAGAATAAAAGGTTTAAATCTAAAGCACGAACGAAATAAACATCGTGAACGAAGCGAGTTTCGATTTATTACGTGACTTTTGTTCGTACGATCAAAAGTATTTAGTAATTTAGTAAACTTGAACTTAGATTTTGGCTCTTCTTCCTCTTTGGGCGGGGATGGCGTTTTTGCGGTATTCGCCCTTGACCCTTCCTCCCTGCATAAAAAAAAAATGAAGAATCAAGATGACTTAATTCCGTTGAAAAATAATTTCTTTCATTATAAATGCGACCAGATCTCCTTAGTTAACAACAACAACAACAAACAACAACAACACAAAAATTAGTTCATAATACTTGTAGATAATCAACTAATACAAATAGTAGTTAATATTCAAATATGATTATTAGTGAAACATTAAATTAAGAGGGAATTACATCTACAGTATGTTCACGTAAAGTTAAATTTCATTATGAAGAGATTTACTTGACAACGTGAATTACGATCTTCATTTATTTAAATGACGGAAATTAATTATACGAAACATCAAAATTTTGTATTTCATATTAACGTTTGTATTATCATTATCACTGTTTTTGATAACGTGATTTATTACTAAAGGGAATTTCAAACTTCGAAGCAATTACGCTTCGTTCCGTATGAAATGAAAGTTAAACGTAACTCTTAATAAAGAGTTACGTTAATAAATAGTTACGTTAATAAATAGTTACGTTAATAAAGTGTTACGTTACCTTCCATAAAGATAACATACACCCATGACCGAGTTCACGATATTTATTAATAATGATTCTGAACATTTTTACTGTATGATATTTTAGACAACGTAAAATTAATAAATTAATAAATTAATTTTTGGTATATTAATATAATATGAAAAAATAGTTCATATTTATTTTTCCAAACAATTCATCGAATCTTTTATTCAATATTTTGTTCGCTCTAATTTATATATTTATTTATTTATTCAGTTCGCTGCAGCGACAGAGTGATTATATTTTTTTATATTTTCAATTCAAGGACTTTTGGATAATAAAAATATGAACATAAATTTCAAATACCAACTTTTACGCGGTTTGTGAGGAATGGATTACTAATTAAAATGAAATAATAATAATAATACCACACGTTATTAGTTAATAACGATATTATATACTGTAGTTAGATGGTTAGTTAGGATTAACTAGCGTACTACTCGCATTACTAACATGACTTTACAATGCAATCGCATCTCAACGGAATTAATATACATCTGAGCAATTAAATAAATTAGATGGACCACCTGAAGACTAAAGCCCACAATGTCAATTGTCTTTGACGATTGGTTAGGTTTAGTCGTGATATTTTCGTTGTTTTATATATATATATATATATATATACATATATATATATATATATATATATATATATATATATATGGACGATTGGTTAAGTCAAGTCGTGATATTTTCGTTAGTTTTAACGAAAATATCACGACTAAACCTAACCAGGTCCGGTGCTAGTGTCTCTGAGCAACTGATACAATGAGCAAACCAACTAAACCAACCAATCGTCAAGGGCGATTGACATTGGGGGCTTTAATCTTCGGGTGATCCAATTAGATGAAAGCTCAATAGTTGTCAAAATTTATACTAAACATTAAAATGAGTTCATACAATTACCTAATTTTTTATTTCAGGAGAGAGTCGCACTTAGGCAAAATTTTATATTCTATAAAACATTTAAAAATAAATTTGCAAACTTACAGTGCGAATTTCCATCACGTAAAAATGTGAGAACCTGTGAAGGACATCAGCAAATATTTTTTAACAAAAGAAAATATTAAAGAAAATAAGTGTTCTTCATTTAATGTTCATTTTCTTTAATTAACAAAAGTTCACAAAAAATTGAATAAATACAAGGTGTTTTATTTGAGAACCATGAAACCATGAAAATTAGTATTATTAAGGGGTTGTCGAATAAAAAACACCCTGTATCCATGAAAATTAGTATTATTAAGGGGTTGTCGAATAAAAAACACCCTGTATCCATGAAAATTAGTATTATTAAGGGGGTTGTCGAATGAAAAACACCCTGTATCCATGAAAATTAGTATTATTAAGGGGTTGTCGAATAAAAACACCCTGTATATATGTATATATAAATAATGCATGGACACGCACGATTTTGCTTAATGCAAAAATTTCCCCCACCAGGATTCGAACCCACCATACCTCTTGCACAGAAATAGGCAAACGAGTTAGAAGAAGAAGTGAACAAAATATTTCCACAAATAAAAAAAATTCTATGCAATATATACCATATTCCACTCACTCTTTCATATGAAAATTTGTTATTTTTATGACCTTTCCTACGAAAACAATTCACAAGAGTACGAATGTGTGTTAAAAAAAATTCTCAAAATACAAAAATGTGGAATAAAAATAGGGGTTCAGAATTTAACAGGGGGGACGTAAGTCTATTATAATTATTGCTTCCAATTAAATTTTTATATTCGGAAAAAACGGGATTTTTTTTTTTTTTCAAATAGGAGACAAATATTGAAATTTATTAAAAACTTAAATATACAGCAATAATTTGAAGGATCAAAAAGGTGTGAAATAAGGCTTCTCATTAGGAGAGGTTAGATATTACGCTAATTTATCATAGTTAAGTAATTTCTGTTTGAATTCCTATTTAAATAACTGGATTATTTTACATTATTTTTAGACTGAAGCGATTTAAAGGGTGGATGGCGCCGAACTGTTTTAACTTAAAATACATTTTGAAACGTGGTTCCACTCTTTTCACGCACATAAATCTATAATGTCGGACTAATTTATAAACGAGTTCCTACAATTTAATTTGGATTAGAAAATATTTTAAAATTTAGTACAGAACAGGAAATTGCTGGATTTATTCAGCTGCGTTGCTTTGCCCTTCTAAATCTAAAATTTTAATTGTACAAAATCTGTTTCACTTTATATAACGGTACCTTAATTTTAGTAAAAATTTATGAATTAAAAATGAATATATACTAAAGTATTTCTATGATTTTTAGACACTCCAAAAAACCTGATGACGCTAGAACTGTATATGTGAAATACTGTACTTAATACACCTTACCGCCAAAATTTTTTGTTAAGTTATGGATGCAATGTATTTGAAACGTTGCCAATTCGTATCTTCCGGCGGTAAAGGGTTAATACACTTTACTTAAAGTTTTTAAAGATAACGATGACGACGAGGGCAACATAAAACTTAACAGATAGTTCGTCTTGACCTTCGGTCGGCTCACAAAAAAAAAGTAAAAGTTAATTTCATACTTCAAAAGTCAAAATTGAAAGTTGTGAAAGTAAAGATTTTTTACTCCTCATACTACTTTTTTTTAAGACCTTAAAATAATGTATAATTCTTAAACTTGCCAAGAAAAGGTGCCTGAAGCTTAATTTAAAAATACCCGCCCAAATTTTATTTCTTTTTTAGCTTTCCATAATTTTTATTACATTATTTTTACTATTTCCTTTCCTTGTTTTAACCCTTAAACATGTCTTAATACTTATCCGAAAGACCTTCCGAGCCTTTAGATTCTAAAAGCTTTCAATATAAAGACTTCCTATTTATCGCGTAATAGCTCTAAAGTTTGAACTATAAATATGATAAATAGGAATTCGAAGGTGAATTTTTTAATGTGTTTCATTGTCTTTAAGAATGATTATTTTTGCCATTAATGGCTTAAGTTCAAATCATACAAATCTCAATAATAAATTTATGATACTGACTCCGAACATTAGAATGATCCTACCCGCGAACTTTGAAGAGCTACAAAATATATTATCAATAACCGGAATAACATTTCCTGCCATTGTTATAATAATGTTATAATGTTTCAGACCAACAAAGACCCAAGGATCCACTCATGGCTGGTCTACCTAACTGCGTTCGTAATTGTGTATTGTGCATGTCCTCCGTGGTGGCGGAGGGGACCTACAATTTTACGTGGGTTCCGAAAACCTACTTAATGACTAAAGATTTATATCCCCTAAATAATTAAATATGTTTTGGAACCTATCGTGACGGCAAAAACGGAGGAAGGGTTACAATTTACGTGCACAAATCCTTTTCATGTACATAAATCACTGACTTTACATTTTTATCCGACTCCGTAGAAACATGCGCTGTAAATATAACTTTAAAAGATACAAAATTAAATGTGAAAGGCATGTACAGGTCTTCTGACGGAATCGTAAAGTAATCTTCTTGAGGGGCTTAAATCCTGATCTTTTAAAATATAATAAACATGAGACCCAAAACAACTCAGAACAGACAGAATGGTAACATACTGTTTCCGCCCAAATATTACACGAGGTACGCGCGAAAATACGACCATAAAACACTCAATTAACGCTTATTGACCACATATGGAGTAAAGGTTCGCTAAATCACACGGCTGGCATTCTTCTTATGGGAATCTCTGAGCACTTCGGCTGTTACTTAGCCTTAAATGAGAGCTATACAACTCCGGAAAAAAAGATTGTATAAAATAAAAGTCAGAAAAATAAATGAAAATTTGAAAAGACTTAAAAAAATTGGGCAACAAATTATCAGTGAGAAGTTTTTGAAGGAACAAACGACGCAGATGAGAAAATCGTAAGTTCTCAAACATACTGCAAGAGGCATTTAACGAAATGTGTCTTCCAGCAACAACAGTAAATACAGGGCAAAATATACCCTGGCTAAATAAACCTCTCTTACACGCTATCCGACAAAATCGTCCAACTTTTAAAACGTAAGAAAAAAAGGTAAAATGTTCCGATAAAATGATCTGATTAAAAAACATAATCAGAGTTTTATTATTATTATAAGAGCAATAAATTTGAGGACTACAAAGACGATTCTAAGAAGCAACGAAAACTTATTAAAAAAAATATTTACAAAAAAGGAAAAACAAAATTGTTTTCCCACAAACTTAATTGTAAATAATACTTTTTACAGTATAACGAACCTTTACACGTAGCCAATTATTTAAACTTCTAAATAATTACTTTGATACCGTAGGAAAAACCACGGCTGAACATATACCGCATTCCGCATTCCACACACACACACACACACACACACACACACGAGGAATATTTTAGCAATCCCCCATACCATATGTTCCTCTTCATTCCTATTTCTTACAAAGAGGTCAAAACGGCAATTTCCGCCCTTAAAAACAAATCATATCATCTCGACTCTATTCCAAATGCAGTATTTAATTACTGTTCGAATTCTCTGAAATCGTTCCAAGGTGCATATTCGGGTACTTTTCCAGCCAAGAAGCCAGTTAAAGCGTAACGCATCCTGCATCCTGAACTACAAATAATAGATCAAGAACTCCCGACTTACGCATTTTTTGGCAATCCATTCATACATATAAAATAATAATTTCTTCTTTAGATCTGGAAAATCAGCAAGAATGGTTTTAAGATCTTCATTAAAAGCTTGCTTGGAGTTTAGGGCTTTTTTTAATAACGTTTGAAAACGTTATTCGGTTTCTATTTTAGCTTTATTCGCAGGTTTTTAACATATATATATATATATATATATATGAAAATTATTTCACGAAGGTAACACGTGAAAAATATTTATGATGAATAAAACCACGAAGGAAAGGAAACACAAAATGGTGCTCAAGCGCTTTCGTCTAATGACATCCTCAGGAACACTGAAGTATATAAAAAGGTTAAGCCTATATATAGGTTACAGAAAGAAAAAAAGAAAAATAAATAACATACATACACACACACACACATATATATATATATATATATATACATATCTATATATACAAATACATACATACATACATACATACATATATATACAATAAACAGAGAAGTAAAAATAATAAAAAATTAAAAATTAAAACCTTAAAGGATTACCAATGAGGCGTACAGATTGTAAGGAAAAATATCGAATTTTAGCACAAGATCAAATGGATTATAAAAATACAAATTTATACTGGGACTCTGCCGGGTTTTAACACAATGCTGCCTATGGTCAGGTTTCGATATAAAAAAAAAAAAAAAAAAAAAAAAATGCAAATTAAAAGTTAATCGATTTTTAGCACAAGATCAAATGGATTATAAAAATACAAATTTATACTAGAACTCTGTCCGGGTTTTAACACATTTCTGCCTATGGTCAGGTTTCGATATATATAAAAAAATAAAATGCAAATTAAAAGTTAATAAAGTAGAAGACAAGTTTACCAAAGATTTAATGTTTTACACTTCTTATCTAAGTCTGCTTTAAAGGAATTCAACATAACAGGATCGAGTTGAAAAAGACCTTTGCTTATGTTGAAGTTATTTGAAAGTTGGATAATGGCAGACTCAAGATATTTCTATTAACAATGTTGCTTGAATGGAATAAAACTGAAGCATTATTCCAATCAATACAGTGGGCTAACTCTGACAAATGGACAAAAAGGGCACTGGACAACTGTCCTGTTCTAACGGAATATTGATGCTGTTTTATACGTGTGTGCAAATCCTTTCCCGTCTGACCTATGTAAAAGGAATCACATTGTTTACAACCAATTTTATAGATAATGCCTGAATTATTGGTAGGGCTATTTTTTACTATGATATTTTTCACAATATTGTTATATGAAAATACTACATTAATATCCAAAAGTTTAAGTACATTAGCAATGCCTAAAAAGCCCGGGAAAAATGGAAGTACTAAAATATTTTTTGACAAAGTACGAGTGTTAATATTGACACGATAGAAAGTTCGTTTTGCCTTGTTGAGACAAGATTCCATAAACGCAGATGGATAACACAAACCACTTCCAATACCGTTGATTTTTTCCAATTCGGCATCGATGTATTCCGGACTGGCGATCCTAAGGGCGCGGAGAAACATTGATGAAAATATGGCCTTCTTAATGGGGGTATCATGTCCCGAGTAAAAGTGTACGTAGGACAAATTGTTTGTCGTTTTCCGATAGATACTAAACTTAAAACCTGGGCTTTCCCTATGTACACGCACATCCAAAAATGGGATTGAATTGTCTTGCTCAACTTCTAAAGTAAACTTAATGGAGGGGACTTGATCATTTAACTGAAGGAGGAAGCTATCCAGGTCACGATTCATGGGCCAGATACACAAAATATCGTCGACGTACCGCAACCAAGGGATGCCCATTTTTGGATGTGCGTGTACATAGGGAAAGCCCAGGTTTTAAGTTTAGTATCTATCGGAAAACGACAAACAATTTGTCCTACGTACACTTTTACTCGGAACATGATACCCCCATTAAGAAGGCCATATTTTCATCAATGTTTCTCCGCGCCCTTAGGATCGCCAGTCCGGAATACATCGATGCCGAATTGGAAAAAATCAACGGTATTGGAAGTGATTTGTGTTATCCATCTGCGTTTATGGAATCTTGTCTCAACAAGGCAAAACGAACTTTCTATCGTGTCAATATTAACACTCGTACTTTGTCAAAAAATATTTTAGTACTTCCATTTTTCCCGGGCTTTTTTAGGCATTGCTAATGTACTTAAACTTTTGGATATTAATGTAGTATTTTCATATAACAATATTGTGAAAAATATCATAGTAAAAAATAGCCCTACCAATAATTCAGGCATTATCTATAAAATTGGTTGTAAACAATGTGATTCCTTTTACATAGGTCAGACGGGAAAGGATTTGCACACACGTATAAAACAGCATCAATATTCCGTTAGAACAGGACAGTTGTCCAGTGCCCTTTTTGTCCATTTGTCAGAGTTAGCCCACTGTATTGATTGGAATAATGCTTCAGTTTTATTCCATTCAAGCAACATTGTTAATAGAAATATTCTTGAGTCTGCCATTATCCAACTTTCAAATAACTTCAACATAAGCAAAGGTCTTTTTCAACTCGATCCTGTTATGTTGAATTCCTTTAAAGCAGACTTAGATAAGAAGTGTAAAACATTAAATCTTTGGTAAACTTGTCTTCTACTTTATTAACTTTTAATTTGCATTTTATTTTTTTATACAGGGTCTGTCAAAAAAAACTAAGCCAAATTCAAACCTTTATTAAAACAAAACCATTTATCTAATTAAGTTGAAAATTTTAGACAATAAAATATAGGTAATCACCTATTATCGTTTAAATTTTTATGACGATATCTTCAGAATTGTTAATTTTATTAATAATTAACTAAAAAGTGAGATTCTCCTATTTAACATGAAAAATTTTTTTTTTACGATATACTGTAGATAATTTTTAGTTTAACAAAATTAAAAGAACTGTTCAATATGATTCCTTTGCATTTCTATCACTTTTTTTAATCTTGGTCAGAATTCGTCTATTGCTCGATTTATTTGCTCTTGGGGGAGCTCTGCCCATTTTGCGATAATCAACTCACGCAAATGATTGACATCCCTTATTCTGTTCCTATACACTCTCTCTGCCAAGTTTTCCCATATTCCGTAGTCTACAGGGTTTTAGGTCAGGGCTGTTAGGTGGCCAATTATTCGGTTCCAGAAATTCAGGCACATTCTTTTTCAAATATTCGATGGTTGTTTTGGCAGTATGTGATGTTGCACCATCTTGTTGAAAAATAAAGTAACCTTGACTAGCCAAGTTTCTCATTTCTGGAAGCATTTTCTCAAGCAGGGTATTTGAATAATATTGAGCATTAATTTTCACTCCTGGCTCAATAAAAAATATTGAAGTTTTTCCCAACTTGGACACTCCAACAGAAACCATGACGCTAGAAGAAAAGTGACTCCTTGTTGCGTACAGTCTTTCATCTTGGATTTCATTTTTCTTCGCAACATCAGAATAAACACGGTCATTCTGTGAGTTTCTTGGTGGCTCTACCGTAAAACGTTTTTCATCCGTAAAAAAATGTCTTGGAAAGTTTATCTTCAGTTATTATACGTAAAATACGTTTGGATTTCTCAACTTTTTTCTGACAGTTTACTTCTGACAATCTTTGTCTATGCACTCTTTTAAATGGTTTAAATTGCAGATCAGATTTAATAATCCTTCTTACGCTTGATTCTGATATTTCTAGTTCTTTTGATATTTGAGCAGGTGTCATGTGGCTACCAGGTCGATCCTCTTGACTAAGGATACGTTCCTCCACTTTCTGAATATTTTCATCTACTCTAACTGATTTTGGTCGCCCACTACCAACCTTCCTTTCAATGCTTCCTGTTTCATCGATAGTTCTCAATAAGTAATCTAAACCTGATCTAGTCCATCCTTTATAATCGAATACAGAAAGTAATTTCCTTGCACTATAACCTTTTTCAACTCTACAATGCTTTATAATTATTTTATCTTCATGTGAGAATGGCATATTTAGAGGTATTCACGAAAAATTTTAAATCTAAACAAATTCTGAAAAGAGAAAAAAGAAGATATTACATAATGAGAAAAACTGAAATTTTTGCAATCTGTAGAAATAACCGCATAACTCCTAAAATATTTAAAATAAAGTTATAAAATTATCACAGATTGTTTATGAGCCTTTTATTTATTTAGTGTAAGAAAAATATTTGAAATCTCTATCAAATTCGGCATTTTATAGAGATTTCAAATTGGCTTAGTTTTTTTTGACAGACCCGTTATACAGGGTGTCCCTAAAGTCTGGACACATAGGAAATATCACTAACTATAACTAACTATATGTTATTATTATTATTATTATTATTATTATTATTATTATTATCTTAAATTCATGCAACTGAGGCCTAAGGTAGGCCCACATCGAATCAGCAACCATGAGGTAGGACCAAATAGGACCTCCAAGTCCATAAGTTATGGACTTGGAGGTCCTATTTGGTCCTACCTCAGGGTTGCTGATTCGATGTGGGCCTACCTTAGGCCTCAGTTGCATGAATTTAAGATAATAATAATAATAATAATAATAATAATAATAATAATAACATATAGTTAGTTATAGTTAGTGATATTTCCTATGTGTCCAGACTTTAGGGACACCCTGTATATCGAAACCTGACCATAGGCAGAAATGTGTTAAAACCCGGACAGAGTTCTAGTATAAATTTGTATTTTTATAATCCATTTGATCTTGTGCTAAAAATCGATTAACTTTTAATTTGCATTTTATTTTTTTTTTTTTTTTTTTATATATATATATCGAAACCTGACCATAGGCAGCATTGTGTTAAAACCCGGCAGAGTCCCAGTATAAATTTGTATTTTTATAATCCATTGATCTTGTGCTAAAAATCGATATTTTTCCTTACAATCTGTACGCCTCATTGGTAATCCTTTAAGGTTTTAATTTTTAATTTTTTATTATTTTTACTTCTCTGTTTATTGTATATATATGTATGTATGTATGTATGTATGTATTTGTATATATAGATATGTATGTATATATATATATATATATATATATATGTGTGTGTGTGTGTGTATGTATGTTATTTATTTTTCTTTTTTTCTTTCTGTAACCTATATATAGGCTTAACCTTTTTATATACTTCAGTGTTCCTGAGGATGTCATTAGACGAAAGCGCTTGAGCACCATTTTGTGTTTCCTTTCCTTCGTGGTTTTATTCATCATATATATATATATGGGATGATGATGACTTTTCGTTTATACGCACCTAAAGATCAGGGTAATCTATACCAAATTTATTTAGTATACACATTAAGGAAGAACCAGGGAAGGTTTTAGTAACACACTTGCCCATCCCAGTCTTCCCTAGGTTGTGTTTCGTCTTTTTTTGTTGCAGTGGGCATTCTGGCATATATATATATATATATATATATATATATCCCTGCAGAGTTCATGACGATATATATTTTGTCCCTGGTCAAAAATAAGTACGGAGACATTCTGTCCAGCAATAATTACAGGCCCATTGCTGTCGCTTCCTGCTTCTCGAAACTACTACAAAAACTCTTGTTACTCCGATTAAATGATTACCTATGGACATCTCCTAATCAGTTTGGTTTTAAAAGGTCACACTCAACTGACCTGTGTATCTATGTACTTAAAAAAACAATATCTAAATACATTGACAGTAATTCAACTATTTATACCTGTTTCTTAGATATAAGTAAGGCGTATGATAGGGTGAACCACAATATTTTATTTGCAGAACTAGAAAACAGGAAGGTTCTCATGTACATATTAAATTTATTGAAACTTTGGTATTCCCACCAATCTTTTACCGTTAGGTGGGGCAATGTACTATCCGAATGTTTTGACTCCTCTTGCGCGGTGAGACAAGGCTCCTTGCTCTCCCTATGCTGTTTAATGTGTATATTGACGGATTAATTGATTCACTTAATGAGGCAACAGTGGGATGTTGTATAGATAACACAAGGATAAATAACTTAGTTTATGCCGATGATATGGTGTTAATAAGTCCCTCTGTTAAAGGTCTGGATCGGCTACTAAAAGTCTGCGAAGTGTATTCGCAGAAACATGATGTTCTTTTTAATGTTACAAAAACTAAGGTTATGCAATTTCATCCTAAAAGCTATAATCAACCAGCTGACATTAGGTTTAAAATGAGAGGTGAAGTAATTGAGGAAGTACACAAGTTTAAGGATTTGGGTCAAACTATCACAAGCTCCTTGAGTGATGACGTAGATGTAAAAACACAATCTCGAAGCCTTTATGCTAAAGCGAATATGACTATAAGGAACTTTCGGTTCTGTACAAGTGAAGTTAAAGACACTCTCTTTCGTACTTTCTGCAGAAATATATACGGACAGCAACTGTGGGTGAATTATAAAAAAAGGTTCTGGCAGAACTCTAAATTTGCTATACAACAGGTCTTTTAGACTCTTACATAAATTATTACCCCTGAGATGCTCAGCTTCGCAAATGTTTGCTACCCGCAATGTCCCGAGCTTCCCGGAGGTAACAAATGTGCGCAATACAGTCTAATGCAAAGAATTAAAAACTCAACCAACCCGATTATCCAAGCTATCCACGAGTCCTGCCGTTTATCCTCTAAGCTATGGACTTCTTGATACGAAAACGTCTGTCTGTAGCTCCACTTAACCTCAACATTACTGTATTATTTTTAATCAATTGTATATATTTTATCCTTAGTATGTGAACTGTCATTGTATTAATAATATCTGTCATATGGACTATACAGTAGTCTGCCAATAAACCATTTCATTTTCATTTTCATTCATATATGGGATGAAATATATATATATATATATATATATATATATATATATATATATATATGAAAATTATTTCACGAAAGTAACACGTGAAAAATATTTATGATGAATAAAACCACGAAGGAAAGGAAACACAAATGGTGCTCAAGCGCTTTCGTCTAATGACATCCTCAGGAACACTGAGGATGTCATTAGACGAAAGCGCTTGAGCACCATTTTGTGTTTCCTTTCCTTCGTGGTTTTATTCATCATATATATATATATATATATTATATATATATATATAATATATTAGGGTGGTCCAAAAAGTTAAAGCATCGACTAAGTTCTCTCCACAAGGTTGGTTTTATGCCTCTTGGTGTGGACAGTATTTGTGCAAAGTTTCACGTTATTCGGTTAATATTTAGGGGTCGCCCCACTTGCCCCCTTTTTGAAAATTTGGGAAAATATATAGACAACTGAATAACTAAATTTTTTTTGGTTCTCAAAGAATATGAAAGAAAACAGTAAGACAATAGGACATGATAATGGGTGTATCTTCATTATTTCTTCTGCATCAGAGTCGCCTTGGATGGTATTGGTATCTGTTTTCGGTGGGCGGCTACGAGTTGTAGGAGGTACTGCTTCTGGTCCTCGTTTCGTGTCAAAGTGTCATTGTAGCGTTGTGCGAGAGCAATACCTCGCTCGGCAGCATCATTGATGACTTTCATCTTTAAGGCGCGATCTCTAAGTTCCCTGTAGTTCTTGTCATTTGGCCATTCCCGTGGATCTTTTTGAAGTAACTGGCGCGCTTCCTCCTTACTTCCAACTTTCAAGGCATCAAAGAGGGTCAATGTCCTTTTCGTGACGAAGGATGCCACATCATTTTCAACACCAGCTTCCGCCATGTCGATTCGTCGGGGGCAGCCATTCTTTTGGGGATGTTGGAGGTGTTGAACCATTCACATTTTGGTATCAGGATCGATCCTATTATCGAAGAAGGCCAGTCCAATCAGATGCTCCGACAAGTACCACAGGTGGCGTCTTAGAGCTGTCTTCGCCGCTTGTGCAGCCTCCGTGTGGATATTTTTCCAGAAGATGCAGCATTTTGAGATCATTGAGAGGGGCTTGTGTCCCCATTGGCGCTTCATGCCAGTACTTGACGTAAATCAGACTGACAAATAAAGCCAGCTGAGTCACGTTTCGTTCTTCGCGTGCTGTGAGCTTGAATTGATAGTGAAAGAGGTAGATTTTGAGCGCATAAATCGCCTTCGCCATCCATCTCGCGTGGTGCATGGGACCCGGAGCTCGGATAAAGAGTTGACCACCAGTCTTTCCCCCAAAGAGCAAAGATAGTTCAAGGAACTCCTTGTAGTCGTCACGAGGTTGCTTGCCTGAAGAGCGTTAGGTAAGTAAGTGAGCATCTCTTTTCTCATCTCTTGGAGTTGAGGGTTCTCGAACAAGCTGTCCGATGCTGAGACAAATGCTTCGTGGGAGAGAGATGGCCATTCCTTTTGAAATCGCTTAAAAAGGCCTGTTTCAGGACTTCCTGTTGAGCCAAATATTGAGGCAAAGACATCAGCAAGTACGACTTCAAGTATATGATGTCGACAACCGATCCAAACTAGCTCGTGACCCAATGCTTCTTCAATCCTGACACAGGCTCCGCGATGTAAACCCGTGTTTGACGCAGTGGTATCGAAGACGAGACCTCTCACATGCTGTTCCACGTTCCATAATTTCATAGTTTGAAGGCATGCCTGGGCCTGTTCTTCTCCAGTTTCCTTGTTTCATCTTTGGGACACCAAGCAGCTTCTCCTGTCCATTGAATGTTATAAGGATTGCTATCCGATGCACATTCGTCTTCCTTCATGCCGGGGAGAAGCTTTCCGTCCCAATGGAGAAGGACAGGGTCTTCTAGAGAGAATGATTCTAGGTCTTCTCGAGCTGCCTGTTCGCCCACTTTCTCTGTAGCGATGAATAGAGCTCCGAGAGCACGTCATCCCAGACAGATCATGCCCCGCGGCCTGTAATACAGCTCCAGTTACGAAAACAGCATTCCGGTCAGAAAGATTGGTGCGATCCATTGCTCCAATGACTTCTGGAGATTGGAAAATGTTCGTAACCTTGTTCTTGGGACGCTTTGGTGCCGGAGCTTCAGACGAAGAAGGAATCGGAACCGATGGTCTATAGTCGTCGTCGTCTTGAGAGAAAAGGGAAGAAGAAGAAGAGGAAAGATCAATTGATGACACTCCTGCTTCTTCCAAATCTTTCTGTGTTGCTTCATGCCTTGCCTTCCTCTTGGCTTCCTTCTCCATTCTGGATCGCTTTCTGTCCTCTTGTGTAGTCGTTTCCTTATCAATGCCAGCCATGCTGCAAGAATTGACGTCCTTGCGCTGCATGGACAGGAAATTTCGGTCCTCAACGTTGACGATTGTGCTCATGGCATCACTGGTTGCGATGTCAAACAGTTCCTGGATGTCCGCTTTGAAGATGTCTTCATTCATTCTATCGCTGGCACGTTGCCTGGTCCTGTGCTTCTTGAGTGTTTTGTAGCGGTCTAAAAGCTTTGAAAGCTTACGGACACAGGAGTCGATCCGTTGAGTTGGGATCCGCGCTCGGGTCCAGACTTCAATCACCCTCTGGCATGCCTGGTTCAGACTGTCGGAGGTCGTTTGCTTTTGATTGATGTGGTGGTATTGCCCCAAGAGGAGGGCGTCAAGGCATGTAGGGAGCCTTGACGTGGATAAAGTTCCAGTTGCCATCCCTAGAAGCCAAACTTTTGGAATTGATCGAGTTTGAGCCATCGGACCTACGGAAGAAAAAAGTACATTATATAATATATATATTCAGAGTGGGGCGACCTCTAAATATTCACCAATCACGCTGCAATTTTGCACAGACCATGTGGACACTAAATGGACAAAAACCACACTTGTGGAGACTATCTAAGACAATTTTGAAATTTCCCCCTATGGATTTGGACCACCCTAATATATATATATATAGTGATAAATGATTGCATTAAACTGCATGTACAATTTGATATACATCATATCAGAAATAGTTTTTTAATGCCATAGACAGAAAAAGAGAAATTACGGTTTGGTTCGTCTCTGTTTACGATAAAATTGAATGACTCACGAAAATTCTAGGTTTTACTGACCGTTCTCTCTCTTATCTAACATCCTTCATTTACTTAGACCGTTAATTAAATAAACATCACATTGCTCACTAAGACCAAAAAGTTCCCAAACTTTTACGATACATAAAAAAAAAATGAGTTTGTGTGTGATATAAATTTTGACATTATGCGTTTTTATATGCTTTTATTATTATTACTCGACTTACTTCAAAGGGGATTCTCTCTCTCTCTCTCTCTCTCTCTCTCTCTCTCTCTCATATATATATTATATATATATATATATATATATACTTGTGGTAGTGGTTGGTTTTCCAGAAACCTTAACTTCTTTAAAGATGGAAAATAGATTGAATACTGTGAATATTTCTATTTTTCTTTACTCTGAGGCGTTTCGAAAATTCCTATTCCCACCTTCAGTCGACTAAAACAAAATTAAAATGTGTATATATACACAGTGGTGGGCACGCGCAACGATTTTTGTAGCGCCGCAACCGCAACCGCAACTCTGCTGAAATAGTTGCGCCGCAAGCGCAAGCGCAACCCTTTTCAAAAAGTTGCGCCGCAAGCGCAAGCGCAACCAAAAATGTTGCGCCGCAAGTTGCGCCGCAACTTTTTGCGGCGCAACTGCCCACCTTTGCATTTAACGTATATCTGCAGTGGTGGGCACGCGCAACGATTTTTGTAGCGCCGCAGCCGCAACCGCAACTCTGCTGAAATAGTTGCGCCGCACGCGCAAGCGCAACCCTTTTCAAAAAGTTGCGCCGCAAGCGCAAGCGCAACCAAAAATGTTGCGCCGCAAGTTGCGCCGCAACTTTTTGCGGCGCAACTGCCCACCTTTGTATATACAGTATATAAAATTTAAGGTATTTATATTTATTTAAGGACTAACCGACGATCTAAAAGAAATATCTGAAACATTGAGAGTCCAGTATGAATCAGTTTTCAGTATCCCAAAAAGTGACAAAGCGATACCCGACATTGATGCATTCTTCAAAGAGAAATTACGAGGAAAATGTATAACAGACTTTCATTTTACCCCAGAAGATGTAGCGAGAGCTATAGGACAAATGAAATCACATTCAGCTGCAGGTCCGGACAAATGGAACGCACTATTAATTAAAAACTGTAAAAATGAAATAGCTACACTTATACACTCGACATGGAGAAGATCCCTAGACACTGGGGAAATACCGAGCATCTTGAAAAGAGCAAACATTGTCCCTATATATAAAGGCGGGGATAAATCTCAAGCAAAGAATTATAAACCAGTGTCATTGACGTCTCACCTCACCAAAGTATTTGAAAGAATAGTTAGAGAGAAAATTTATGATTTCCTGGAGGCACTGGAAAGATTCAACGAAAATCAGCACGGATTCCGATCAGGTAGATCATGCCTATCACAACTAATAGAACACTACAACAATATCCTAGATGTACTGGAAGGCAATGACAACTACGATGTCATATACACAGATTTTGCTAAAGCTTTCGACAAATGTAATCACGGTATAATAGCACATAAAATTAAATATATGGGAATAACAGGCAAAGTGGGAAAATGTATTTACAACTTCCTCGGAGAACGTCTACAGGTCGTCAAAATTCAAGGTATATCATCATCAGAATCGGAAGTACGCAGCTCAGTACCACAAGGTACAGTACTGGCCCCACTCCTGTTCATTATCATGCTAACAGACACAGGCAGCGGAGCAAACAGCAACAGTATATATATAGTAGACGATACAAAGATCAGCAGAAAAATCAGCGATGTAAATGAATGGAGGCCTTGCAGAGGGACACGAACAAAATATACAAATGGTCAAAAGACAATAACATATCATTTAACACCGAGAAATTCCAGCTCTTGGTATGGTAGAAAAGAGGAACTTAGACTGCGTATTATGCTCCAGATAGACAGGAAATTCAGAGAAGCACGAAAGCGATCGATCTAGGGGTAATAATGACAGATGATGCGAAATTCGAAACACAAAATTAGATAGCGATAAATAAAGCAAAAAGAGTCGCGGGACAGGTACTAAGAACGTTCAAAAGAAGGGATAGGACAGTAATGATTCCCCCTGCTAAAAACAGATTATACCAAAACTTGAATACTGCTCAGTTTTGACGTCCCCATATAAAGAAGAAGGAACTAATAAACTAGAAGAAACGCAGAGACATTTCACAGCCAAGATTAATGGCTGCAAAGAACTCAACTACTGGGAAAGACTACGTAAACTAAATCTGTACTCCCTGGAAAGAAGAAGAGAGAGGCATACCATAATCTACATCTGGAAAATTATCGAAAAACTGGTACCAAACCTCAAACTAAACCCAATTACCATCCAGACAACGCTGCAAAATAGGAAAGGCAGAATGTGTAGTGTTCCCAAATTAAAGGCCCGACAAGGGACCTCCTCAAATCTGAAGGAAAATAGCTTGGTTGTCAGGGGGCCAAGACTTTTCAACCAGCTTCCAAAGGACCTCAGAAACGTTACAGGGATCAAAGTTGAAGTCTTCAAGAGAAGACTAGATGCCTGGCTCAGGACGGTACCAGATGAGCCGGGTGTACCTGGCTATCTACGGTGGAGAGTGCAAGAAAACAACTCCCTCCTCCACCAAGCCAGACCTAGAGGCGGGGCCACCAGCTTGACCTCCGTGTGAAGAGAGACCAACGCACGAAACAACAACAAGGTTAACAAGGTAAGGAATCTTTAATGCTCTACAATATATAAAAAATTATTACTAATAAAGTTTATGAATTGTTACTATTTGGGTTACCGTCGTGATTTTTATAATATAAATGTATAATTTTTTTCGAGATACTTTATATTTAAACTATTCTTTAAAAAAAATGTTTCGACTCCATTGTTCCCAGAAATTTCATTTGTATTCGTCTTTAATTAATTGAAAGGAATTAGAATATCAAGTCATTTTTTGACAAAGAAAAAATAATTTATAGTCAGTGTTCACATACTGTACAGTCTAGTAATACTCAGGGCCGCATTAACCTTGCGCGCGGCCGATTATTGCTTTTTATTAAAGTGGGTCCCTCTTTACGTGTACTTAAGTTTGATGAAAGTTGATAAAACGTGTGCCTAATGTTGTAAAATTCTCGGGAATGATCTTTTGGAGAATATTCTCCGAACCGAGAATTTTGGAGAATTTTCTTTTTTAGAACATGTGAGGGGTTTTTCAACTATTCCGATACAACTTAACTTCAGTTCCTGTCAAAATGGAGAAATTCTAAGTCAGAAGTGAATGATAGGATGAGTGAAGAAATAAATAAATTAACTAATGCAAAAAATTTATTGAATCATTGTATAAAGACTGTATTTCAATTCAAAGTACAGTATTTACCAGGGATGGCAGTGATTAAATCAAAATGATTTAAATCACCTGATTAAATCAATTGATTTTTTATGAAAACATCTTTTTTTTTTTTTTTTCAAAATTATATAGAAATTAATAAAATATATCAGACAAAACACTTTAGAAACAAATAAAAATATCCCTTGTAATAATTAAGTGTTCAATTTCAGTTTTTCAGTATGATAGCTTTTTATGAAAAAATCATGATTTTTTTTATTTGATTTTTTTCAAAAATTATAAAAATTAATAAAATATATATCACAAGACACTTTGGAAATAAAAAAATACCCCTTGTAATTATGTGTTCAATTTCAGTTTTTCAGTATCATAGCTTTTTTATGAAAAAATTATGATTTTTTTTAATTATTTGATTTTTTCAAAATTATATATATAAATTAATAAAATATATCACACAGAACAGTTTAGAAAGAAAAAATACCCCTTGTAATGAAGTAATCAATTTCAGTTTTTCAGTATAATAGCTAATAAATAGCTAATAAATAAAATTATTATTTTTATGAAAAAATCATATTTTTCATTTATTTGATTTTTTCAAAATTATATAGAAATTAATTATAATTGGTTACCCTTTACTCTGATTACTCTAAAAAGCTGCCAAACAATCTAAAAATGTTTTAAAACTAAGAAAAAAAAAATTCTCGGAGAACGAGAATATTCTCTCGAGAATATTCTTGCCTCACATCACTACGTGTGCCAGATAATTTTATTATGTTTAAGGCGCCTTTATTTGCGTAATACAATGCATCCTACTTCACAAAGGTACTTCAGTGTTGAATGTGACTCAGTCACACACAACACTGAAGTTGCATTCCTATTAAACTTTCATGTAAAGAAACAATTTGATGACGTTTAACAGATATGCCAGTTTAAGAGAGCTAATTAACGCATTACATTTCCACAGTCTTCTTTCGGCCTTTCTGTCGAGAAAATTCGTTAATGATATTAATGATATCAAAGTCGACTGCCTTCCGGAAACCACATCTTTGGTTTTCGCTTTGTAAAAACATCGTTAAATAAAAAATTATGCTTAATCCAACAGTCATTTTCTGGAGAAAATAAGTTCGTAACATTTACTCGCTGAAAAATTGAACCCACTGTACTGTACAACCA